>CALSFV010000144.1:0-122043 GCA_943737045.1 Parapristionchus giblindavisi | reverse complement strand
ATAAACGAATAGTGATATAATCATTTGTTGGAATCACTAGTGACAAATACATTGTTATCTTTCTCTTTACAAGGAATTATTGATATGTATCACTTTATAGACTATTCAGTTAGGTATGTGATAGAGATAACACATAAAATGACAAGTGATCTAATCTATATTGAATAGATAACTTACTTGTATGTATATGGACCTCTTTCATCCATATCCGGATATGTTCCTCTATTCATGATACCTCCTACATTTGCATAATCATATATCTGAAATGATAGAATAGATCAAAGATCAAAGATCAAAGATCAACTGACATAGAATTCAGTATTGGAGATATAAGTTGGATTAGCCCAAGCAGCAGCAAAATCATTTAGTGTTCCATCACCATTTACTCCAATAACTTCATCTATAATGATAAGAATATTGAATATATAATGTAATGAATACAAACATCATTGATTGTATCAGTCATTGTATTAGGGAATACAAGTAATTGAACAACTAATCCTCCTGATAGAAGAAGTGCTCCAATGATAAAAGAGATGATACCTCCCCATAATAGACAACAATTCATTATGATTCAGGTTTATACCTTCAATCAACAATCTTTATCATCAATGGTCAATATTGATTTTATCGATTAGATAAAGAATATATATTCCGAACCAATAATAATTAGATAAAAGGACACACAAAAGTTCATAATAGACGATAAAAATGAGAACATTGAAGGGATTATAATAGAGTAGAGTGAATTAAGAAAGAGAATACATGATACTATCTATCTATCTACAAATATGAATCCTTTCACTTCTCATTCTATTCTCTTATCAATTCATTCTTCATTCCATCATACCCATTGTAGTTTTCAATATCAACTCATATTAAGTATTCTAGTCTCTTATTACATATCACATGAATATTAGAATATCTTATGATGTATTTAATGTTTCAATGTCAAAGTTCAATATACAATACATGAATATGTTCATACAATAGAAGTCTTCATATCAGTCAATTCACATCAATAGAATAATCAAATAGTGTGTATGAATGAGAATATGATTATGGAGTATGGAAGCAGTGAAGACACTCTTATATTATTGATATTACTTATCTATTTGATCATCTCCCTATTGTGTCAACATATATTATGTTTATCTTAATTGAACTTACTCAAAATTGTAATTTTGTTCAAATTACTATAAAATTAGTTTTAACAGAAAAATGGAGCAAAAAAACCAGCGAAGATTGGGAAAAAAAAGAAGGAAACATCTACAGAATTGTCAATTGAATCGTACTATTTTTTGTCACTACTTTTTAATAAAAACTATATGAGTTCATTTTTGAATGCTTCAAACTTTTCAGATGTTCCTATATCTACAATTTCACAATCCTTTCTCTTTCATTCATTCGTCTTGTATCCAGTACATACAAATTGAATACTATTCAATCAGATGAATCAACTCTTCATATTTTTTCATCCACTTCTCTTTTAAATTACGTTAGTCATTTGAATAAAACATTATTAAAAAGATAATAAAAAGTGAAAGTTTCTGTTTCACTTTTATCTTAATCTTCTTCTCCGTTCGGTCAGTTAATAATTACATCTCCCATCCTTCCTTTAGTAAACTATTTTTTTCAGTAAGAATGAAGTCAATTCGAAGTGAGATAATACTAACAGAATGAATAGACCTACAGTAATCACATCAGGACAAAGGTTAGTGATTAATATATTAAATAAATATCGTTTGATTAATTTCTCGCTTTTAAACAGAATGAGATTACCCAACGAAGTACCTCCACGTGAAGGATTTAGTCTATGGGAGATCATTAAACCAAATCTTGGAAGGGTTAATCGATAATCCATAGTTGATATCGTATATCATATATTTTGTTTCAGGATTTCTCCCGATTCAAAGTACCAGTTAATATAAATGAACCTGTTACTCTCCTACAACGATTAGCTGAGACATATATGGTAGATATTATTGATTGATTATAACCGATCAATGAATCATATAGGGATATGTTGATCTAATTCTGGAAAGCGACGACTAAAGAATCACCAGTTGAAAGAATGGAGGTGATCTTTGATCTTAATTGATCTTTGATCTTTGATCTCTGTTCAGTTAATAATCGCATATGCTATCTCTGGTATCTCAACAAATCGTAATCGTCTGACTAAACCATTCAATCCTCTTCTTCTCGAGACATTTGAATATCAAAAGTATCGTAATATTATCGATTGAATTACGAACACCCTGATTAAGGGATGAATGTCGTTTCATTGCTGAACAAGTTAGTAATCATCCTCCTGTATCTAATCTATATATGGAAGGACCTGGGATTTACTTTATCGGCTACAGTATCTCCGAAGGTACCGTATACCCTTGTTATTGATTGATATTGATCAATTAGGTTTCATTCTGGATGAATCGATTAATTTGCACTCCAAACTCTTCTGTTTGTCTTATACTCAATGGGTACTGTATGTTATTGATTGATGATATTCAATACATGTATTAAAGTCCGAAGATAGAGACTTATACATGGCAGACTCCTACTTGTACTATATGGAATGTAATGATTGGTAAACCATATATGAATCTAGTAAGTAATTATTGTACCGTAACCCTTTCATATTGATTACTGTAATATTGAATTGAAGAGTGGTAATATGATAGTTCGTTGTTCATCAACAAATCATGAAGGAAGAATTAACTTTGATTCAAATGGAGGATGGAATAGACAAAAGACTAATGATCTTCATCTTGATGGATATATTAATCATGGGTTTGACATAGTATATGACACATTTCAATATATCATTACAGTAAGACACCAGTCCGGGCAATATACGGTAATTGGTCATTGTATGTTGCATCTTGTGCTCCTCGATTATTGAAAGAAAACTATTCACAATGGGTGAAATCATTCATTAGCTCTGTATACGACAAGGTTAATCTTTCATCTTTTGATTAGCTTGATCTTTGATCTTTGAATTGTAGCCAGAACGTGGACCAATCTTTGGTCAATCAAATATTCTTTGGATCGCTAACAAGTTACCTGAGAAGTATGAGATGGTATTTATCCATTTATTATATTTCTATAATATGTTTACATTAAGCAATATCATTTCACATATCTGACAATGTCATTGAATACAATACCTCATTCACTCAAGAATCTATTACCTCCGACTGATTCTAGAATGAGACCAGATATGATTAAAATGGAATATGGACTGCTTGGTTACTTTCATTCAATCGATCAATAAATGAATCAATCAATATCTTAGATAGTGCTGGTGAATGCAAGGAATACATTGAGCAAATGCAAAGAATAAGAAGAAAAGAAGGAGGAAGAAGAACTACTCCTAAGTGAGTATACTGTATATGTATTGATTGATCGATATTGTATTATAGATGGTTCACTAGGAATAAGAATGGATGGTCATATAATGGAATGTATTGGAATAGAGAATATGATGATTGTGAAGATATCTTTAGAGATCCATCAGGATATGTAATGAAGACAGCTAGAGAGACAAGTAACATATACTATTCACCCATAATACACAATACTATTTCTATCGTGTATAATACATTATCACAATGGTATTATGTTGAACATTTATACAAAAAGAGTAAGACACATAAATAAGATAAGATATATAACACATATTATGATGCATGTATGGCGACTATTACTCTACACACAAAAGTGCTTTGATTAAATGATTATGAAAGATAAATAAAAGAATCAATTCTTTCTTTCTCTCTATGAATATATTCTAATAAACTTTGTTTGTATATTCTATACAAAGGGGAACCAGAAAGCATTGTCATATCACAATGAATGATGAATGAACAAGAAATGAGAGAAGGGTTATCAATATATAAGGAGAATGAGGTTTAAAGCAGTTTGATGTATACAACGTTTACATCAGATATATAGACCCAATGAATTGTAAATGGTTAAAGAGGAGGGAATAGAGTAGGAATAACAACAGTAGTAAGCCATGGCCATGCAACTCTCATATCGACACTATATAATACATTCATAGCAGCTATATCAACCTATTAGTTATCATTCTCTTTCTTATCTTTCTATTCAATCAATCATTCATTTCATACATTTGCTAGTATTTTATGTGTCGAATGAGCAGATTAGTGGAAGAATACGGTACATCTACTCTTTACTTAGAATGGGTAATCAAAAGGAATATAATAGATAATCAAGAGGATACTTAGATGGGAAGTTCCATTGTTTTGCTATGGGCAACAACACGAGTGAAGTATACATAGAAGAAGTCAGCATAGAGAATAGTTTGAATGATACCAGCTAGTGTAGCGATGGGATCGAAGAAGTCTTCTTGGTAGTATCTGAAAGACAACTATTACTCCTTATATCAAAACAATAAATGAATATGGAACACCATGTCAAACATATAACTGTGCAATTTCACAGCTTTCTCAAACCTTGCTAGTTACCCACTATCGAAGCTGCACATATTTTTCCTCATTACAAAAGATGAGATAAATATTAATATTATAACATAAATGGAAAAGTTTTGATTACCTGAGAATCCAATTGGCAATATAGAGAGCACGATAAGATCCAAGTGCAAATAGATAATGAGCAGTAATTGTCTCAGCTGATCCAGTCTTTTGAAGCATAAAGAGTTGAGGGAAGATGGCTACGGCCTCCAGATATATACTAAAAGTATTGCGAATACATTTATGACTATCATACAGATGTCCGAATCCATTCATAATCAAC
This sequence comes from Parapristionchus giblindavisi, assembly GCA_943737045.1. NCBI lineage: Eukaryota > Metazoa > Nematoda > Chromadorea > Rhabditida > Diplogasteridae > Parapristionchus > Parapristionchus giblindavisi. Next base: position 117,264 of record CALSFV010000144.1, on the reverse strand, counting down.
GTCGACGGTTTTAGGATAACGTAATAAAGTCAGATATAAGAGAAATATATATTGATAGAATAAACAATAAGATTAAGAGTATAGGACGAATAGCTAGGTTATCCGTTTTCAAAATCCTGTCAGGTTTTCGATTTTTTTGCAAATATAGACTAAAAAATACGGTCACAAAAGGCTTGGTACTTTGTAACATACTTTTCGACCTATGATTAAGAGCAAACCTGAATGTCCAGAGTATTTCAAGGATCTCAAAGTTGTGATTGAGAATGAGAGCAAGACAAGCAGTAGGGATAAGAAGGAACTGAAAATGATCTCCATTCAATCATTTGGTTCAGATTGGTGTGGATTAACCTCAATTCTGAATGAGTCTGATTCCTTCTCATAAGTACTACGGAACTGGACGAACATAAGATACAATGTGAATGCAGTTGCTCCGAGGAAGAACATCTGTAAATATACCATTATATCATTTATTTATTTACTATACTTTTCAAGGTTAAATACAAGCTATTCGGTATTACTTCGAGAATAAAAGAGATCAATAGGAAAAACAGGACAAGGTCACTAGAGTTTAGACTGCATCTTATTCAACAACAACGGAATCAAACCTTCATTAGACTGTTGTAGGCAGAGATGTAAGTCGTGAAAAGATCCAAGTAACGAGTTGAGAACACGATCATGTACAGAATCTAAAACATAGATATATCAACCATTGCATTGATCATTAAAGCCAAACAACACACCTGAGAGCGAGCAGAGATTCCAGATACTGAACGAGATCTCCACATCTTCCATAGTAGAATAAGGATAGCAGCCAGATGGGAGAGATCTCCCAGAAGGCGGAAGACGTTCATATCTTAAATATAACTAATTTTTAATCGATTAATATAGGAAATAATACAAATACAGGATCATTTGAAAGAATATGGGATAGCTCATTACATACAGCGATTTGAAAGGGGATACATAAATAACGATTAGAAACGTATTAAAATCAATATAGATATTTGAAATTAAGCGCTGGCGGCTTTCTCAAAAGAGACGTGTCTTTACAGTAACCAGCTAATTCGTAGGGATGTCGTTGTGGGAGAGCACTAAATATAAAAAGATTTTTTTAAATTTACAACTTCAATTCTATTTTATTTTATTTAAAATAAGCAAATCGAACAATGGAACATGATAAAAGAAAGAAACTAATACGAGATTTTTTCATGACGGGTAATTTTTACCATTAAAGGAAACATCAGAATACTGTAGTTTCGTTTTATTAGATCATATTATTTTTGTGCTACTCTATTACTCTCCGGTTTTTGAATGGGCGATCGTCGGACGAAATTCGGGTGATTTCCCGTTGATTCGCCTGCATCCGGAAGGGCCCTCTCGGGCGCCCACGAATCAACGGGTGATCGACCGCCGATCGCCCGGGGTTCGACCGTGAATGTGTGGGCGTTCGCCCGCGGATAATAAGAGATAGGGGCCCAGGATCATGGGTGCCCCTCGGTTCACCATATGCATTACGACTGTTTAAGCTTGCCATATTGTAGAAGTGGTACTTCAACAATCGCAATGCATACAGTAACCTCTAATGGCCATCAACACAAAAAACATGTTTAAACTGATGAACAAACGAATTAAATAAACAATTAAACAAATAAAATGGCAATTCTTCTCATCGACGCGGCTTGCTTCTCACTAACGGAGGAGTGGTTGCCGGACTGCAATGATAATGTAAAAGCTTGTGATAGTGAAAGTGATTCTCTTACCTCTTCTGGCCTTTCCTCACGCCTTCTCCGCCCCGTCTCGGGTCCCACACGGGGGGACTGACCCATCTGCAATAAAAAATCATGAATTACGGTTCTGACCCAATCTGATCTCGGTTGCTGCCTATTATACCAATTCTTATCTACTGTATCTCACCTCTTCGGGCCTCTCATGGCGTCTTCTCAGCCGCGTCCAAGGGAGAGGTTGCTTCCACGGTTGACTGCAGAAATTGCTAGTGAATGAGCTTGCCGTACTGTAGTAGTGGTACTCATTCATTCGCAATTTCTACAGTAACCGGGGATCCCTCTCCCCCATCTCTTTTCCCTCTCGGGGGATCCGGGGCCAAACTGCAATGAAAAATCATTGGTTACGGTTTCAACCCAAGTGTGCAATAACGTTTATTGCTCGAATCAAGTCTACAAAAGATCAAAAATCATCAAAATATGTTTTTGGGGAACATTGCCGAAAATATGCCTTGTTGCACAGCCCTGGTTGCTAAGTTATAGACAAGTACCAAATGACTACCTCTGACCTGTTCTGGCCTATCTTTGGGCATTGTCCGATCCATCTCGGGGAGGGACTGCTTCCGCAGTTAACTGCAGAAATTGCTAGTGAATGAGCTTGCCGTACTGTACTAGTGGTACTCATTCATTCGCAATTTCTACAGTAACCGGGGATCCCTCTCCGCCCAATCTCGGTGTCGTTCCTCTCGGGGATCCGGTCCCATCTGCAATGGAAAATCATTGGTTACGGTTCCAACCCAATTGATCTCGGTTGCTACCTATCAGAACCAATACCGAATTACTATATCACCCATTTTCGGCGCCCTCACCAGATTGTTTTATATAGTGGGTCGAATATCGAAATATAGTGGAAAATCGTTATTTTTATTTTACATTGCAATGTTTCAGATAAAAATTACCCTTATATAGTGGGTCAATCCTCACGCTGTGAGGGTACTAAAATGTATGTACTATATCTCACCTGGTTCGGCCTCTCCTGGCGTCTTCTCCGCCGCGTCCCAGGGAGAGGCTGCACCCGCGGTTAACTGCAGAAGTCGAGACTGAATGAGCTTGCCAAACTGTACTAGTGGTACTCATTCAGTAACTTCTTCTACAGTAACCGGGGCTCACTCTCCGCCCATCTCGTGTCGTCCCTCTCGGGGGAACCGGGGCCAATCTGCAATCAAAAATCATTGGTTACGGTTATAACCATATGTTTTTGTTCTACTCACAATTTAAGAACTATGTTATTGCTCATTCGTCGTATTTTTGTGTATTTTTTGGCGAAATATGAGGTAAAGTGACCCGTAATTTGCAAGCCGACCAATTTATATACTGACCCGTACACAAAATGTGAGTTCTACAAAATGTATTGTTCAGACCTAATCAGATATTGGTAGCTGCATATCAGGTAAGTTCCCTACGTCTATATCTCACCTCTTCTGGCCACTTATGGCGCCGTTTGTAGTCCCTCTCGGTGGAACCGGGTTCAAGCTGCAATCAAAAATCATTGGTTACGGTTATAACCCAATGAATCATCGATTACTACGTGATACACAAGTACCAAATGACTATCTCTCACCTCATCTCTGGCCTCTCCTTGTCCATTCTCCGATCCATCTCGGGTCCCACACGGGGGAAATGGCGCTTCTGCAATGAAAATCATTGGTTACGGTTGAAACCCAATCTGATCTCGGTTGCTACATATCAGACCATTATCGATATATAATAATAAAAGATATAACATAATATATAATAATAGTAAGGATATAGATAATCGCCGCATACACCCACTGAGATATCGGTACGTACGTATCGGACAAGTACCAAATGACTATCTCTCACCTGTTTCGGCCTCTCCTTCTCCATTCTCCGGTCCATATCAGAGGCGTCTTCATCGGTCTACTGTAGAATGCGCGACCGAATGAGCTTGCCTTACTGTACCAGCGGTACTCATTCAGTCCCTGATTCTACAGTATCCCGCCATCCTCCGCCCCATCTCGTTGCGTCCCTCTCGGTTGAACCGGGGCCAATCTGAAATGAAAAATCATTGGATATGGTTATAGGTCGATTTGCAATTTTAAATGCAATTTGCTGAATCCATTGCATAAAGTATATTATTATTAATCCCTGCCGTGAGTATTGTAGCTTCATAATACCTATTATCACAATACTTATCAATAACACCGAAATTTTACATCGTTCTAACTCTAATAATTACACAAAACTAAGGTCAGAATCTAAAATCGTAATGCGAACTCATTGAAAATTAATAATATTATCAATAATATATAATATATGATTGAATGATCTCACCATGCTCCCTTCCTATCTTGAGGTACTTCAAATGCATATATACTTCAAATGCACATAGAACTGATTCAAATGAAGATATATCACAAAGAGCTTCAGCACAATATCTGTTACCTCTATCCTCTATCCATTCAAATACATAATACTCATATGAATATATTCATATGAGTTCAATGATTGAAAGTAATTATTGAAAGTAATGATAAATCATTGAAAGACACATAATTGAATGATTGAAATAAGGACCTATCTTGAGAAATTCAAATACATCAGAACGATATTAAGCATTGCATTCATTCAATTCAACCATAACTCAACTAACTAACTGTACATGAATATCTTCGATTGTCATTAACAACTAAAATCAATGAATACAATGAATACAATCAATATATACTCACATATAGGATCTCTCTTGTTTACATATAGGATCTCTCATTCGATTATCACCATCTAACCATCTTTCGAGAATCTGAAACAGCAAAACATTATTATACAAAATAATGTTTGACGACTTTTGAATCAAGAGTAGAATTTACTACAATAACTTAATGGTATCATTTTCATATGAGTATGAGCACTTTACAACGCATATATATTATAAATATGTACCTCAAGAGCATTAAGCTGTCCTTCATTACGATTAAATGATCTAAGAATAGTTAATCGATTCTCTGATATTTGGGAAAATTTCTCAAGAGCAATCAATGAGAATAGAATGACTTCTGGAGGACAATTATAATGCTGAATCAATCAATAATCATATAATAATATGAAGAATGAACTAACCACATTATCAAAAAAAAGATATTGTCTAGTAACAGTTGTACATATGGAACTACAACTAGCTCCAGCCATTTTCTCAGCTAAAGAACCAAGAACGATACAAACATTTCTATGCAATCCAATTGTTCGATGAGACTTAAAAAAACATAATAAAAGGCGTGTTACTCTTCCCTTTAATAATTCCATTATTGATGATGAACACTATCATTATAATTATCAATATCATTATAATTCAACGTCCAGATACATAATCCTGGACCAATCTGCACTGAAAAATCATTGGTAACGGTTTCAACCTAATCTGATCTCGGTTCGCTAAGTGATAGACAAGTACCGATATATAATAATAAAAGATATAAGGATATAGATAATAAAGCATATAATAATGTACATGCCAGCCTTCCGTTTTCCTTCGGAATATTTATGTCCTTTAGGTGCATATCATTCAAGTCTTCTACATTCATCATATATTATACTCTGATCTTCATCATCTCCAATAACGTACCTATAATATACATCAATCAATACAGATATACTGCATCTCCCTATGTTTGAAACGATAAGTAAGATATCAAATAAAAGGTGTTATAGGTGGTATTATTATAGGTATTGATTTATATATTTAGTAAAAATAATTATCGATAAGTAACATACCTAAAATGAAATTATGAATTATAATAATAGAATGATAATCTTTTCTTGATCAATTCATTTAGAATATTCTATAATTTAAATTATGGATTAGCAGATTGATCTTTGATCTTTATTATGCAATTCTCGTTCTCGCTAATCAATTGCCATGATAGGGCTGAAAATATAAAAAAAAAGATATAGTGCTGGTTTACAACCATTGATCAATACTCATAGACATGAAAGATGGGAAAGTGAAAACAAATTTATTATCATTTTGTAATATTAATTTTAATAAGGAATACGGATCGTAATTATTGAATCACAACCTAAACACTAAAATCGAACTAGTACACGTATTATAGTAATGATTAAACGTGAAATAACGTACAACCTATAATTAATCCGTAACTCACATTAGCTCAATTACAATCGATAAATTAAGTAAAGAAAGAAAGAAGAATGGAAACAGAAAACAAAACAAATATGGAAATGGAAAACGGAAAAGGAAAAGAAATGGAAAACAAATACGGAAAGAGCACAACTTATAGGTGGACGAGGAATGGGAGGACCATTTGAACAATAAATATAGATGGCTGATCACAAGACGTGAGAACGAAGCTAAGCCTTCAACGAAATCAGGCATACGGGGCTGTAAGAAGTCATGAATGATAGAAATATGCATGGTTGGAATTTCTCATGGAAACACATCTATAGTAAGATTCTACAGTATACAGTACAGTATGTAGTATACAAAATGTGATACGCAAAGCTCCCGATTTATTTTTCAACTTTAGTTCTACTCAAGTGGGTTCCAAACTAAAAAAAACAACCAATTTTTGTAAAAAAATTCCACTTTTTTGGAGGTGTTTATTCCATGGTGTTTGATGGTTTGATGGCATATATAGTATGATGTTTACCTCAATCTTTTGCCTCGACTTGCTTCTCTCCTATCTGCTTGATCTTTGATGAGTGGTTGTCTCGATATCTCCTTCTGGAAAGATTGATGCGTTATTCGATTGACTATTCGCATATTAAAGAAAGTATAAGTCAAGCTAGATCGGCTCATCAATTTCACAGATTTTTGTAATAATAAAAATTATAGTCGAAACCGACAAAAATTCCGAGAAAAAAAAAACCAACTTTCATTTTCTCCGTGGTTATAAAATAATTTCAAAATAAACTCACGCTGCCCTCTTTATTTCTTCTTCCAATTGCTTATTGAAAGCAGGATCCCGGTTAACACCAGCTACACGTTGAATGACTTCTGAAAAAGTATCGCCGTTTGGAACATGTAACGTACAAAAAAATTCGTTAAGGCATCAAGTGTTTCCCCTGCATTTTACATGAGTCAAACGAACACAGCATAGTTTAAAAAGTATGTAGCAAACCATGAACCCTCACCCAATTTTTTTGCAAAAACATATTTACGCATTGTGCAGAAAAAGAGCGCATTTTGCGAAAAAATGATCGCATTTTGCGAATCTCTAAAGACCTATGGAACAATGTATTTAAAAAATTAATACCGAGGAAAAGGGCGACTTAGAGCTTGCTCACATATAACAATTTCTTTTTAATTTTCACTAACCGAATATTGCAAGATAGGCATCGGTATTCCTCAAAGGAGTTAACCCTTTGCCGTGTGATAGAGATAGAGTATGACGCATGCTCACAGGTAACAACTGGAAGGGAAAAACATTTAAAAAAATAAAATGGATCTTCGTTTGCTTACAGCATCAAAGAATGAATTCAGAAGGGTTCTGTACATAGACTTTATATCTGTACTACCGGTAATCATAGTTTTTATAGCCCTTTCGGCTATAATGCCAAGGTCAACCTCCTTTTCACCATTCAACATCTTCACGATATATTTCTTCTGTATTCCGGTCGAATCGACCAATCTATCAGGATCGAATCGGTAGAGTCGCTGCAAGTAATTAAGATTTTTGTAAAAGATAATGTATTCTTTACCAAAATATCAGAAGTCGTGCCAGTAGACGCTGCAGATGCACACATATCAGAGCGCAGCGTCGATAAATACCCTCCCATGACTCGCTGCTAAAACGAAAAAAAATTCATTGCCCGTCCACTGCCAAAAAAAAGGAATAACCCAAGAAGTTTTATAAAACGAATTAAAAAAGAATTAAATTTGAAAGATTTAAATTCACATTTCGCAGTGTATTTTTAAAAAAAAAACCACTAAGACTTAAATTAAAAATTCCCGATTCTGGCTTTCGGGTATTTGATAGCTATTTCATATAACAAGAAAGATAAACCCACCATGGTTAGCATTCCTTCTAGTTGCTCGCCAGTACTGTAACCGCGCATATTGATGGCATCATGAGTTGGGGGGCGAGATAATGAAGTACCGTATTGCTGCAAATTTGGATTTCTATACAGACCATCTTCTCATAACTTTATATTACCTCAGCAACAGCTTCTCCTTTCCTTGATAATGACAGCAATTTCTTCATAGTTACAGTACACGTGTTCACTTCATCATCAAACTGAAATGATTCAAATTTCGGTTAAAGGAACAGGAAAGGAAAAAGTTGCAGTCAGGTACGACATCCGAACCGAAATGGATAAACGAAATGGAAACGGACTGCTATGCAACATAACGCGGTTTTCGATCTTATTAACAGGAAATCAATTAGTTTAAATAAAAATTAAATTTAGCATCTCACTTCATTTTTCATAATCTTCTGTTTCTTCGGTGCTACAGCCAACTCTGCCTTGGGTACTGGAGTGGTTGGAGGACAGCCAACCATTGTCTGAATTTAAATTAATCATACATTCAAGGATCGAACAACATTTGAAACAGAAATTAAATAAGCGAATGGGGAATGAGAGGGGCAATGGGACAGAGGGGAGTGCATGTTTCATTAAGTCTACATATGAACAAAACCTGCAATCCGCTCTCTCCCCTTACACCTCTCATTCCCTATTCACTTGTTTATTTGCTGTTTCAAATGTTGAATCGTAAATATAAAAATGCAATGTAATTTAAAATGGTTTAATTTAACAATGAAAATCACCTGCCGTCGGCTTCTCTCCATTGTTGACTCATCTCCCACATGATTCGACTCCACATCGATGATCTCGTCAGTCTAAATTGTTTATTGTATCGTTGAATACATTGTAGTGCATACAAACGGATTGGGGATGCGTGAAGTGTCTCCAATCTCTATCTTTGATTGAAGAGTATCTTTCTTTGATAGAAGAGTATCTTTCTTTGATTGAAAAGTGCTGTAGTTCATCGCCTCGTCAATCAATGAATTCTAAGAAGAATTAATTATCGTATACCACCTAACACCTTCACGTTAACGGTTATGGTACCCTATCACTGTTTGCCATTAATTTTGCTAAAATAAATGCCACTCACCACGTCGCAGCCATTGCGAAGCAATGCTGAGATGAGTATTCGAGCAGGTTGTAGACGGGAGTTCTGTAAAGCCTACATTTATTAGCCTTTCAATAAAAACAGTTCACCTTCGAATAGAACTCATCACTATCTCCCGATGACAGACACAGTATGCAGTCATCCTGAAAATAAATTTTCAATTAGTTCTGATAATTGGAAAACGAATTAAACAAACCAATGTGAATCCAGCTTTGAGGATGATATCTAATCTTCCTGCCATTACTCAGAACTGAACTGACAAATATTTAAGTGATGGTTCATATAATTAAAAGTACATGAAGCCGACATAAGACGGATGCCCGGATAGGCATACAAACGTTGGAATCAAGCTTTAATCTTCATAAAATTTTCACAATACTAAGGAAAATGGAGTGCTTTGCAGATGGAACTTTGTCGGATGAGAACCGACAGAATGATAACCGACAGAATGATAACCGACAGAATGATAACCGGAAGCTACCGGATGGGAACCCACATGATGAACACTGAGCGTATAAGACCTGCTTTATGACAAATGATTCAAAATTTCGGTTCGCATCACGTGGGTTCTCATCAGGTAGCTTCCGGTTATCATCCTGTCGGTTATCATTCTGTCGGTTCTCATCCGACATAGTTGAATCAATTTCAACAAGTAACACAAAAGAACTACAACTAAACCAAATACAACTAAAACACGAATGTATAGATGCTATTTACGTTCTAGTAAAGATGAAGGGAGCGGTAACAATGTACATTCTGATATCTAATCTCACGAGAACACAATGGCTAAGAACTGATTGAGGGTTTATTTCTACGTAGTCATAAGACTGATTAGGGACCAATCTTCTCAGAAGATTTACTTCCTCGCTCTCTCTTAATACACTAGCAACATGGGAGTATTTAGGATCTTTCGCGATGGCATTTGCCAATACCGATATGACTTTACCGACACGCAAGAGTTGCCCTAGCACAAAACAGCGGGAGTTGGTTACAACAGTACAAACTACTCTTGCATACAATATTTTTCCTCCAGAGTCGAAGGAAATTATTGAATTGGATGACTTTCGGTATTCATCAATTAGATATGATCGAAGCCTTCTACCTCCTATTTCTGCATTGGGCCTGAATTGGCATGTTTAATAAAGGTCGCAAAATTTCACTAACCACAACACGCTGTCATGACCGTGGAGGTGAACGACGTATTCCTTGTGGGCTTGCCACGCATGGAGTTTAGCTTGAGGAATGGCACCACGAAGAGGTCTCTGGAGAAAAAGATAATAAACAAAGCTTTATTATGTTTTTTTTCGGTGCATAAGCATTTTGGAGTGTTTTGAATCCAAAATATAACAATCTGATGGGCCACAAAATTACTGCGAAAGGCAACGATAGCCATCCGTTGTTTATCGACGGTTGGCTACATATTGGGAGGCAAAACACTCCAAATTTAACGCAGATCCATACTTAGCGTAATGTGCGTGAGGCAGATGGAAGGATGTATAAAGCATACATCCAAAGAAACTATCAAATGGACAATGACTCACTGCCCCTCCACCATTAGACTTTGACTGTCCAAGGTATCGTCCAAGTGCAGTCTCAGCAGCCTTCCGAAGAGGATTCTTCTTGTCGCCAGCAATCACCTCCAAATCCTCCGTGAGGGACGATAGAAGAATGGATCTGATAAACATCGTTTGTTTGCAAATACTTTTCATGAATTCACCTCCGATGAATAGCTGACACATGTGTTGTTGTCACCGGACCCTTCTTGATAATATGATTGAGTGCCTCGAACATGCTTGAGGAAGATGCGAAAGGCGGAGAAATGGAGTTGGAAGTTGAGTGCATGAGGAAGGACTGCAAGAGTTCTCTTAGCTATTAGGTTGAGCTAGAATTAACGGTGAATCTTTTTAGTTCGGCTTTATTGATACTGCACAATAGCCCCTCTCTCACTTCCCTTGATATCAGTCAGTCCAATCCCCCGCCATTTGAGAAATGCCGAACATTTTCGTGTTTCGAGGAAGGAATCAAGCCGTTGCCCGCACTTTGGCAGAAGACCAAGAAGTTCAAAAACCACGGTTAAATAAGACTCATACGAATATTAACATAAACAATTACAAAACTAACGTGGCATTTCAAATTGAGTGAACTCTCGCCAAACGAATCAGTCCACATCTCCTTTAGCGCCGCAACAACGTCGTCGAGCAATCGACCGAATCTCACGTACTTGTCGGGGTCACCTGCAAGTATTGGAATTTTGTACAATACTGTAAATGCACCAACCGATGATTATGAGCCTCACGCATAATAACAGAGTGCAGGCAGACACTCTGTCGTCGTTGAACAGCTGAGAATAGGCAACAGGGGGGGCGATTAGAAGCATGAACTTGAAATGTAGTAAATTGTTAGCACACAGTTAAGCCGCCAATTATTCAAACCTGTAAATACTCTATACCACTCATTGTCCGAGAGCCAACAGAAGAGGGTGTGCACAGGCGATGGAGAGAAGAAGAAGGAAGGCGCGCTCGGGCAACTGCATCATCAATCAGTTTGATTGATCCTGGCTTCAGCTGCAGTTGCGAGAGCGGACGGCTGGACTTCTTACCCAGAAGACCTAAACGAGAAGGAATAATATTTAGACATATTTGTAACAAATACTTACTGTGAACCAAATCTCTGCAATATCCCAATTCCTCATCATGTAGAATGTCGCAGGCAGCCTCGGTCATGGGGATCAACCTTTGAAACTCCGTCAAACCTTGATATATTGGGATCAAGGTAATGGTCGTTAAAGAACTTTCGAACTCACTTCCAAGACCGTGTTTCGAAGCACGAGCCGAAACGATTACGTCACCTCTCGACCGCGCACCTGTGGATCATTCAATGAGAGGATGCCAAAGTGATAGAACAAAAATAAACCTCACTTACCTGAACCGAGATTCAGGGGGAAGATCGTTCTCGTTCCAACTCGGATCGCGGAAACGAGACACAGATTGCACGAGTGTGATCCAGTCTTCGCATTCCATAGTGATAAGTCGTAGGCCTTATGCAGTGCCTGAATGTGTCATAATTCAATATATTGGAATTAAAGGTAAATTTGATTACCTGTTTATCGAGAATTGATCCCATGAGGACAGGATGAAACGAGAACACTCTATCTGCCACATGAATACGTACTGCACAATCATCTATTTCAGCCTTCAAGCCTAAAGCATTTGCATTATGTAACTGCGACCTTATGATCGGACGGTCAATGGGACCTCTGCAGTGTGCTGGTGCCAAGTGAATGCCCTACAAACCCTGTACATCCCAAATATTTCGGTGACGCAACAAGGCTACAACAATAAGCATTTACCTTGGATTAAGATGTTGCACGACGCAGTGCTGAATGCACTGCTCAGAGTCCCTAGTCTACAAAAGACCACATTGCAAGCTCTAGCTCGTGTTTGCATAGGCAAAGAGGCGATCGAGAAAAAGACAGGCCAAACTGCCTTGCTGAAGCATTTTTATTTTAAAATTAAATCCCATTACTACATCAAAAATTATCCTACCCGAGGCCGACCTTGTGAGTTCCGTCCGTATTGCACAGAAGAGGTGTCTTGATGATACCACTGTCGAATTCCACCGCTGACTCCATCGCGTTCGAAAACGCGGTACAATCCGAGAGATCACTAGGCACGGTGTAACAAGCGATCAATGAAGCGTTCCTGAAAAGAATATAGGAATGACGAAAAGGATGTGAAAATCCGGCAACCGAAGGAGAACTGTGGGGGGCATAGCACCATGATATTAGTTTCAAACAATCAGAAACCATGGCTTGTTGTATGCCATTCGATAGAGCATCGAAAGATACATAATAATCCCATGAGTTTCATGAGTTTTCATAGCACTGTGTTCGAGAAATATGAAATTTTCCAGATTTTGGCCAATTTTTGTCGCTCTGATCTCATGACTTACACCATTATTTCCAGGGCCTGGATTTTTCATGTTGGGTAACAATGGATGTGCTACCCGAATATCACACTTATTTGGACCAGCTACCAGCCATTCATGAAATTCGGAAAATTTCATATTTCTCGAACACGGTGCTATGAAAACTCATGAATCTTGGGATTATTATGTATCTTTCGATGCTCTATCGAATGGTATACAACATGTCATGGAAATCACATTTCGATTTTTCGACTTTTAGAATATCAAAAATCAATAATTTGGATCATTTTTTGGGGAAAATGTCCCCTAGGTACTCCAATCATGAAATATGGATCACCTAGGATGATTTTGAAACATTGTGCCATGCCCCGCCGCTCTTACGGAGAAGGCGTTTTAATAGTACTACGCCACCTACCTTGCATGCACACGACGATGTTCCTCAACAATCAATGCAGCGGTTCTTTTCAGCACTTCTTCATACATGGCATTGAATGGAGTATACGAGAGGCTCATGAGTTCAGGACTGCTGAAAGTACACACTTTGGTTGAGGGAAAACGTAATTCTACATACGCGCATGCTAGCGGACACGGCGAAGTAGATGAAGAACGTGGAGATGAACATCCCGCACAATAGTGCTTTTCTTCAAATCCAGCACACTTGAACTTCAACCGACAGTGACGATCGAGGTCTCTGTATGTCAATGGTACAGGATGCGTGAGCTGCGTAGCTTCATATTCGGAAGCAGACCACCCAAAGTGAGCGAAGTTGGAAGCGTCTATGGTTAATCTGTCACCTATCCTCATCGGATCTAAAATAGACAATAGATAAGAAAATTTGGAAAACCATTTTTTCCTACCCTTGGGAACTTCTTCTTCCTCCTCCTCCTCCTCCTCTTCCTCCTCCTCCTCCGTCGCCACCTCCTCCTCTTCCTCTTCCTCTTCATCTCCATTCCCGATGGACAGATCTACAACAAAACTGCTTAAAACACCAACAAGCATACAGAAATGAACATATGAACATTGTACATTAAGCATCGCACAATGTGTACGCTAACAGTGGTTAATAGTTGGAATTAAAAAAAAATAAAATGGAATTTTGCTAACCACTACTAGACGACTGCCTGCTGTAGTCGCCATCGGACAGCCGCGAACTCGCTTGCTCTTCTGTAATAGAAGGTAAAATAAAGTTCAAGGCAGAGAAACCTTTAATGCGACGTTACATTTGTGTTACGCGCCTGCGCCATAAGTGCGCAATGTGTTACATTTCGCTCCGTCGGCGTCGGCGTACATTTTGGAATATACAGGGTCTCGAGTGGAAAACCCTGATCGGATATAAAATGGTAGTCAACAATTGTTGATCGATGGTTATTGATGGTTACGGTACCTTCTAACCTTGTCACTATTGCCTTTCAGGGTTTCTTTTATTGTTGCAGGGCGCTGGCGCGTAACACAAATGTTACGACCCATAACGATTTGTTTTTATTTATTTATCATACATCGCGAAAATACACCGACATAATCACTCAGAAATATTTTGCCAATCTTCTTGCGTGAATTATGAAAATGTCAACGCATTTGCTGAATTTAATCGTTTAATTATGCAATTAACGAATTAAATAAATATTCGCTGAAAAAAATGGCTTGAAGCCTGGGAAAAATCGGTCCGCAATAAATTGCGAGGGTTAAAATAATTATGCAAATCATAAAATTATGCACTGCATCTGAATTCTATAGACTCAAAAGCAAGAAATAGGAAATACAATGAAAAGAACTAATTAAGGAAAAGAATAAATCGGTTCGGTACATCCGGCTGTTGTCCGGCTATGACCGATAAAACTACAAATTTTCCCGGATCTTGCCGGTTGTTTTACGATCAAACGGCATCACTGCCGCCGAGATGGCAACAATTGTCAACCAAGTTGCAATTATATTGGTAATAATAGTCGTAAATGACAGGGGTACTACAGGTGGGTTACGGTAGTTGGTCAAATTGCATTTTATTTTGTTGTGGTATAGTGATCAACTGTGATTAGGTCATGCGCGATCTCAAAAGGATCGTATCCACATACGTTGTTGACAACGTGTTGTTAGGCGAAAGGATGTAAAGCCGCTGTAAACCGAGCGAGAATTTTGGGATTACAGTAACGGAAAACATAACAAACATGGGGTCCAACCGGCCCCGGATATGTAAATAGCGTGAACTCAAATTGTGAAAAGTGAAATGTTGATTGGCTTTACCATAAAAATGCTCATATCGAATTAATTTTAGTTCTTTAACTCTGATTTTTGTACACAACAAGCGTACTGACGTAATTGAAACAGGATATTGTATAAAAATATAAGCGATAGATCAAGTTTATAATTTAGCGAGAAACAAAGGACTCACCGTGTACTCGATCCAATTCATCTCCTACTAATCGTCGTCTCTTTGTGTTCGTAGGCGGGTCGCCTTCCTTTCGTGTAGATTCTGAATAAATCAATTTTTAATTGTTACAGTAACAATACCGTAAGTTAAACACAGTACCTGTACGATCACAATCTATTGCATGAAGAAAGGAGTCGCCGCACTTGCACACAGAGCCTCCTGCAATTTATTATCACTTACTTTTGTTTTTAAAATTTTAAAATTGGTTTATTATTTGCTTATGAAATAAAACATGACTTGTTTGCTACTTCCTCAAATACAATACTGAATACGCGAAAAGAGATAGAATGTATTAAAATTAAACACAAACCAGAGGGAAACATTGATGACAATATGGGAAGGATAGACGATAATCGACACTCACGTGATCTGAATGAATGAAGGAATGAATGAAATGGAATGAATGAATGGATGAATGAATGAATGAATGAATGAATGAATGAATGAATGAATGGATGAATCAATGAAGGAATGAATGAAATGGAATGAATGAATGGATGAATGAATGAATGAATGGATGAATGAATGAATGAATGAATGAATGAATGAATGAATGAATGAAGGAATGAATGGATGAATCAATGAAGGAATGAATGAAATGGAATGAATGAATGGATGAAAGGATGAATGAATGAATGAGTAAATGAATGGATGAATCGATGAAAGAATGAATAAAATGGAATGAATGAATGAATGAATGAATAAATGAATGAATGAAATGGAATGAATAAAATGGAATGGATGAATCAATGAAAGAATGAATAAAATGGAACGGAATGAAGCAATGAATCAATGAATGAATGGATGAAAGGATCAAAGAATGACTGAATGAATGAATGAATGGATGAATCAATGAAGGAATGAATGAATGAATGAATAAATGAAGGAATGAATGAATGAATGAAAGGATCAAAGAATGACTGACTGACTGAATGAATGAATGAATAAATGAATGAATGGAACGGAATGAATCAATGAATGAATGAAGGAATGAATGAAATGGAATGAAAGAAATGGAATGAAAGAAATGGAATGAATGAAATGGAATGAATGAAATGGAATGAATGAAATGGAATGAATGAAATGGAATGAATGAAATGGAATGAATGAATGAATGGAACGGAATGACTGAATGAATGAATGAATGAATAAATGAATGAAATGATCAAAGAATGACTGAATGAATGAATAAATGAATGGAACGGAATGAAAGGATGAATGAATCAAATAATAATAATAATAAGAAGAAGAAGAAGAAGAAGAAGAAGAAGAAGAAGAAGAAGAAGAAGAAGAAGAAGAAGAAGAAGAAGAAGAAGAAGAAGAAGAAGAAGAAGAAGAAGAAGAAGAAGAAGAAGAAGAAGAAGAAGAAGAAGAAGGAGGAGGAGGAGGAGGAGGAATCACTGAATAAATAAGATAAAAGCGTCGCATGCATGATAGAGAGCGGCAGTAAAACAAAATGGAAATCAGGCAAGAGATATGAAAGCTTATAGCAATAACAATAATAAATTATAATTTTCCAAATATCTACCTGTTGTAGCCGCTCGACCAAACGTTGATTCAAATGCTTGAATAGGCCTTCGCGTGAACTGAAAAGATAATACTGTTTAATATGATACACCTGTTTAATATCATACACAAGGAATATCAAAGAAAGAAATAGAAAGTAGCAGAGTGATTGATTAGCAGGATAAAGATAAATGTAAAGATAAAGAAAGATGAAAGATACAAAAATAGAAATGACAAATAAAAATTTATCATAATGATTATCGAAATATCTACCGAGATTCACTCCCACGCTACTTGACTGCTACAGCTATGACCTTACGGTCACAACGTCGATCACGTGCGAGGGCTCACTAAAAAATGTAAGGATAATACACAAGACAACAAGATGAAACGACAATAGTAAAAGCAATAGCTACAAAATATGAATCTAAACCAACACTTAGAAAAACGTTATGAAAATCGCGCATGATTTAATTAAATTTAATAGCAAACTCAATATCATCCAACAAAATTCGCGAAACAACGGCAATCAACTAATTACAATGCCCAACCTACGCAGCTTAGTCTAAACGCGTAATAATCACTCCAATATACAATCCCTAATAATGCAAGAAGTGAAATCGCAGCGTGAATAAGCGGGCGGAGGAGGAGGAAATCAAGCAAGAAATAAAATAATAATAATAATAATAATAATAATAATAATAATAATAATAAGAAGAAGAAGAAGAAGAAAAGCAAGGGAAAGAAGAAGACGGAGAAGGATGAGAAGAAGAAACAAGGAGGAAAAGGAGAATAATTATAAATAAAAATAATAAGAATAGTAATAATAGTAATAAGAATAGTAATAAAAGAATAAATGAGCGCCGCAGCACAATCGGTAAGCATAATTAGAATGGTACAGATAAATGAATAAAGATGAAACATAAAAGTGGATAAGTAAATAAAATATTTACCTGAACCAGTCAATGTACGCCTGCCTGCAGAACGACCGATACGAGTGTCTCGAACCCACTGAAATACGAACATTAATATTTAAACCGGGCAGGTGCAGGTAAAAAATTAAAGAAAAATACGCATAAACAACAAGACATGCTCACGGAACAACAGCAGATAGACAATATGGCCCCAAAACAACTCTAACTCTAGACGCACACACAGGTCATTAATTTAACATTTCAAACAACCTCAATATACTACAATAAAATAAGTAAAACGACTAATCTAAATTAAAATTCAACCGCACTTCGAAAATTCAAATATTAGGCTTCAGCTCCTCTACCACACCACGGAATTTCTATTTCCCGGCTCCCTCTCCGGCGCTATTCCCACTATCGTCCGCGGACGCTCCTCCCCTAAGATGTGCCGCGGTCGAACCGTTCGTTTCGCCCGCGGGCGATCGGAGTCACAAATCTCACCCGCCGATCGCCCGCGGTCGCTCGATCGCCCGCATATCACCCTCGAATCATCCGCGGGCGCTTTATCACCCGTTGGGCTCCCGCATTTCTCACGCTTTTCGACCATCCAAAAACGGGAGTGGGAATAATTTACCTGAATTAGTTTTCGATGCTGATTACTAATCCGTTATCAAACGTTGCCCAATCGAGCTGAGATTCAAGAAAATTGATCTTGAAATTCGACTATTTGATTAGAAAATTCACAACTTACCTACAATATCCACTAAATTACAGCAGGAGGTGTTTGGATAATTGATGGATGAGTTTATGAACGCATTGGGATGGTTTATATAGGAAGTCTCACGAATTTCCGAATAAACTAGCGAATTTTAATATCGATTTTCTCGAATCTCAGCTCGATTGGGCAACGTTTGAAAACGGATTCGTAATCAGCATCGAAAATTGATTCAGGTAAATTATTCCCATGTCAAATGGCCACATTAAGTTGGGAGAGTTCCCTTGTTAATAGCTATTACTGATCTTTCTTTAAATATTGTCAATCTATAGTGATGATATACAAGACTAAACTCTTATTTACAGAAGTAACTGAACGTGGTGGAAAGGGAATTCCTGTCTATGTAGATCATGGAGATATGCAACAGGTGATCGATAATATAACATATTTATTTGTATATTCATTGTAGGTCAAAGAATTCTTCGAGAAGATCGATAAAGAGAATAATGGACAATTAGACATTCTTGTCAATAATGCATATGCCGCAGTGAAGGTTATTGACTATTTGTGTCAAGTTATCATTTGAATGTCTTAGGCTATCTTTGATGAAAATGGAAAACACAAGAAGTTCTATGAAGCTGAACCACAATTCTGGGACTTGGTAAGTCTGTTTTATGTTTTTTTTTTAATGAATTTATAACTTATACATATTGCATTATCGTATGAAGTGATTCTGAACAATCTTGTCTGTCGGC
The DNA here is from genome assembly GCA_943737045.1 of Parapristionchus giblindavisi. Taxonomy (NCBI): domain Eukaryota; kingdom Metazoa; phylum Nematoda; class Chromadorea; order Rhabditida; family Diplogasteridae; genus Parapristionchus; species Parapristionchus giblindavisi. Next base: position 98,130 of record CALSFV010000144.1, on the reverse strand, counting down.
AATCATAACTCAATAACATATAAAATGGGAACAGAGAATAAATTACATATAGTATTTATTAGTAATGAATTGACATTACAGGTGAACAACGTAGGCCTTCGCAATCATTATTTCTGTTCTGTTTATGCATCTCGTATTATGGTTAAGAATGGAAAAGGACTTATTGTTAATGTATCATCCGCTGGTGGTTTATCGTAAGTATTAAATTAGATATCAATATTTGATCTTTGATCTTTATCTATCATTGATCTATTGTTAGATATCTCTTCAATGTTGCGTATGGTGTTGGTAAACAAGCACTTGATAGAATGTCTGCAGATATGGCTGTTGAGCTCAAGGTAATCAAGAAGATATTATCTAATGAGCTGTTGATCTTTGATTTGTAGTCCAATGGAATCACATGTGTATCATTGTGGCCTGGAGCAGTTCGAACTCAATTGATTATGGGAGCTTTGGAGGATGAGAAGTATGCTCAGTCTAGTGTAAGTTATACATATCGATATATCATTAATACCTTCTATTCTAGGTTGGAAAGATGTTTGTAGAAGGAGAAACTATTGAATATCCAGGAAAGGCAGTAGTTGCATTGGCAACAGATAAGAGAGTACAGTAGATATTTATTGATTAATTGATACCAATCGATATTATTCAGTCGATTCTGAAGACTGGAAGAATTCTAGTGACTTCAGACTTAGGAGATGAATATGGATTCGTTGATATTGATGGTATTACATCTATTCATTCATATATCACAGCGTTCTCATGACTTTCAAAGCAAGAACGACCGCTCAACATACAAACTCTCTCTAATACAATGGTCTCTCCTTTGTCTTGCTTTGGAAGAAAAATGGCTTGGACCAGAATACTGTGATATATTTATCAATCATCTATTCTAGGTCGTCATCCCTACAATATTCGTTCAGTTTCTGTTATGTTGAAACATTATGGATGGGCTAAAACATCAGAATATGTTCCTTCATGGTTTAAACTCCCTGGATGGCTGATTACTGCTGCTGTTAGTAAACTATAGTATGGAATAGTCTCAGTCTTATACTCATTATTGCATGTATTATGATAATAATATCGGTGCCCAAATATCGTGTATAAATATATTTTCACTAACTAATGTCTTCTATTACAATATTAAACTATAATAAATCACACATACTTCACAGTGAACATCATAAACAAAATGAAGTAAGAGGCAAATCATACATTGAAATCACATAAGAACACATAAATAGAGAATATTTGTGATTTCTTTGATCGCTCATGTTCGATTCGACCTAGACTATCTATGGTCTGAATGCGAACTGAGCGACGTTGATGTTAGCTTTTTGAGAATTTGGAAGGAGAGTGAAACATGCATTCACCGGGTACAAATCGATCATTGTGCCAAAGAGATGTAATGACAATTGTGGGCGAATATAACAACTAAATAAGTTTATTCTGCCTAATTATCATTTTTGAAATGTAGAACAAGCACATATAATACATTGAATAACATCACAATAAATACGATTAGTATTATTATCTCATTCTTGATTGTCATTATAAATCAATTTCTTTGATTTAATTTCATTGCCTATAAGAAAAAGATAAAAGACTAGCGATGTTTTTTATCCTGGCACGATAGATACAATGAATCGATAGTTATGTATTACAATTGTTGACTATGAATACATAGATATACACATATGACAGTTTAACTCTGATAGTTATTAGTATATAGAATACATAACTAAAATGAGGTTAGTTATCATTTCATTTGAACAAGTACATATAAATTAGTAAAGATGATAATACACAAGAGAGAATATATTATAATATATTGTGAAATATGTAACAGATAGAATAAAGGGTAATCGATAAAGGGAGGGGAGGAGTAGATCAATTGATTGATTAGGCAAGAGGATTTGATTTCATCAATTCAAGATCGGATACCATCATCTCTTTTACAAGTTCAGGTAGGGTAATCTTGGGTACCCATCCGAGTTTCGTCTACAAAAGATCAAAGATCATTAGAGATCAAAGATCATGTCTTACCTTAGCCTTTGTGGCATCACCGAGGAGTTCTTCTACTTCTGTGGGACGATAATACTTGGGATTAACCTAAACAATATTATAATAATAATAAAGATCATAGATGATAATTGATTAAACTTACTCTAACACGTACGATACCCGTTTCCTTTTCCTTTCCTACTTCTTCTGCTCCTTCTCCTTCCCATCTTAATCCATTATCATCAATTACCGTATGAGACAACACATAATACTGTATCTAAACAATCGTTTCGAGACTCACTCAAGTTCGATTCCAACTTCTTTGAATGCTAGTACACAGAATTGTCTAACAGTTGTGTACACTCCAGTGGCAATAACAAAGTCTTCAGGCACATCATGTTGGAGAATACGCCACATGGCCTATAAGGAAAATCAATAAATCCATATTGATGGCTACCATAACCTCACCTCAACGTATTCCTTAGCATGCCCCCAATCACGCTTGGAGCTCAAGTTACCGAGTTCAACGCACTGAAAGATTGTATGATTGATCTTTGATCTTTATACCATAATACCGTACCTCTTGTTGGCCGAGAGCAATCTTAGCAACGGTACGAGTGATCTTACGAGTGACGAAGGTCTCTCCTTAATATAAATTATTGATTAATTGAATAAAGATCAAAGATCAAACCTCTTCTGGGACTCTCGTGATTGAAGAGAATTCCATTACAAGCAAACATATTGTATGCCTCTCGATAGTTGACAACAATCCAATATCCGTACATTTTAGCTACGGCTATAAAGAATGAATAGATCAAGACTATTCCAATCTAATCAATATTAATTACCATAAGGTGAACGAGGATAGAATGGAGTGCTTTCCTTCTGAGGAACTTCTTGCACCTTTCCATACAATTCGGAAGTTGAAGCTTGATAGAAACGAACCTTTAAATGAATTAACTTCATATTGATTGATAATAATGTATAAAATACAGTACCTTTTCGGTAAGTCCACAAGCATGAATAGCATCAAGTAGACGAAGTGTTCCCACTGCATCTACTTCAGCTGTATACTCAGGAAGATCAAATGATACCTAGATAATAATGAATACAGTATAATATACTATAATATAGTACTTTATTTGTGCAAAACATACATGGGCGGGGTACCTGGAGCACGATTCTACAGGGGGCCTTCCCTTTTTTTCAAAAATTTCACCTAAACGTCATTTTTTACAGGGGACGTTCCACAAATTTTCGAAAAGATCTAATTTTACAGGGGAACCCCCCCCCCATGTCGGCGCCCATGTATGGTGCAAAATTACAATACCCAATATTTACGCATTGAACTAGAACCAAATAAAGATTATTATTATGAAAGACTATAAATACCTTAACATGAGATTGTGCAGCCAGATGATATACTTCAGTTGGTTCAATTGTACGAATAAGTTTGATGAGACATGATGAATCAGTCATATCACCATAATGTAGAGAAAATGATGCTCCACCTATATATACAAATTGATTATCAATTCAATTCATCACAGATCTCTATCTAACAAATTGCACTTAAAACAAGAATAGAATGAAGAGATCAAAGATCAAATTACCATACCAGTATGAGTAACGGGATTTGAATAAAGATGTTCGATTCTCGCTGTATTGAATGATGAAGAACGACGAATGATACCATGCACCTTATATCCCTTTGAGAGAAGAAGTTCTGCCAGATATGAACCATCCTTAATAAATCCATTGGTCATATAATTTATTTATTCATTCATCAACTAGTGAATAATGATTGATTGATTACTAATCTCTTATACATTACTCATCCACTCATTCAATATAACTTCAAATCATATATTCTAATCTGTACAATCAAATCAATGCTTTAATGTCGTTGTTGTATAGTTGAATAGAGAATAAGTCATGACTATCGAAAGAGATCTTCCTTCTTCATTTAACTATTCATCACTTAATACATTCTATATCCAATTAGTCTCATCATCTAATGTCTCTATCTATATCTCAATGAACCGGATAATGACGTCTTCTAAGAACAATCCCATCACTTTTCGTATGGAACAAGAATTGAAAAGTGAGTACATGATAGACAATCCACATCTTCATCATCTCTAATCATTTGGAATCATTTCTATGTCATCTTATTATATAAGATATGTGATATGGTATATTAGTTATCACGAATATTTTGAATGGAAATCATAGCTTGCACTAATACTCATTAATCATCAATAATGGATATAATTGAATACCTGTCCAGATATTCCCGTGATGAGAGCTACTTTACGAGCACGAAAGGCGATCGCATCTCCTGATTCCATTCTAGGAGCTGCGTTAGCAATGACTGCTTCAAGTCCCTGAAGGGAAGAAGACATTGGAGAGATTACAGTAGGAATAGAAGATGATGTCAATATTGATGAATAGATGAGATGAGATGAAGGAAGTTGATCCATACTAGATGATGATGTAGACTAAGGGATAGTCTAGATCAAGTCGATTGGAATAGAATGAATAGAAGAAGAGGAAGGGGAATAGATATGCTTCTTCTCTATGGAGACAGAACGACGTGGATTCAAATGGAATTGTTATAGACCAAGAATGATAGAGACAAGAGGAGATTGAAGATACAACAGACACATTCAATCTATACTATCTATCTATCTATTCATCTATGTATATTCATAATATCATATTGAATATGAATACATTGATGTAGAGATGACATAATAAGTCTGTAATATCATAATCAACACACATATCATGCACCTTACAAATGAATAGTCAATGTCATGCAATGATTAGTATAAATATTATTGTGAGATAAGAATAAGTATACTGACCTCTTGTTGTCCATCTCCATTCATTGTAATAGGAATGAAGTTGAGATAAATAGAAGATGAAGGATCTGGTTAGAAGACAATGAATGGAATCAACCAATATAGAATCAATATATGAATGAATACAATTACATTTGAATAATAATTAGTCTAATGCATAACAGTGAACTATCCAGAAGGGGAAGAAATTAAGAGCACATTGGGTGTAAGATATGAAGATGGTATATGTACGATAGAAGAATAGATGGATAGTTTGAGGAATGACATCTATTCATTCATACTATACTATAGAATGGATTGTGGATAAAAGAATGACTACGACCTCAATTTTAGTTCATCTGAGCTTATCTCAATAGACAATTAGAGGAAATGAAATGGAAAGTGTGGAGATAAAGATAGAGAGATGAAACTCAATAGTGACTATATCTAGCGTGATCTTTGATCAACCTAGATATTGATTTATTTAATGAAAGAATAAAATATGAATGGATGATTCACTATAGGATGAGACCATGGAATGAATGGTAATAGATGAAAGAGGGAGGAACAGAATATATATGAGAAAGAAAGGAGAAACGTGGCATAGACAAACACTTTCACTCTCAATACATCTATCGTTCATCATTATTTATTAGTTGTTATTGAGTTTATGAGAAGCTAAGCATTAGTATTCAGCCATATCCGAGTACATTGAATAGAAAGGGTATTAATGAAATGATATCATGCTTATCAATCAATTCACTACACCTTCCATGCAAAAGACGAGATATGAATGATTCTATCATCACAAATGTCACAATGAGTACGATATAATGAAATGAATGTTAAAGATTAAATGATAACGGTAGTCTTTATGGATACAAACCACTTAGTAAATATTCATTGATTTATCATCTCTTTATTAGCACTTCTAAAGTGGAATTCATCACTTTTATCTATATGAGGCACGTATCTATGACAACTTTAAGAGGAAGAAGAAAGGATAAAGGATAAAAGTAGAAGACAAATAAGACTAGATAAAAGAGGAAGTATATATATATATATATATGAATGAAAAAAGATTATTCAATTTTAATTATATTAGGATAAGTCAATGAATGGTTGAAGTGAGATAACAAGTGAAATTTCTCTATGAACAATAGGAAGTGTGTATAAAAGCCTCAAATAATAAATTAATCAATGAATGATACATATCAACAATCAGTAACCGTAACTATGATGAGATCGATAAACGTCAAATTATTAAAACAAAACATTATTAATGTACTTAACTATTTCCAAATGAGAGGACTATATGCTAAACTACCTAGAAGAACAAAAAAGGTTCCAACTAAATGATGAACTGTGAGTGAAGATAATCTATCAAAGAGAACCATCGATAGAACTAATGATATGAACTTTCGTAGTGTAAGGACTACTTTAGTGGTGAGGGATGAAGTGAGAGATGACAAACGGAAGACTGCCAATATACATCCATACTGTAATCAAAGAGATACGGTAGGATGAATCAATCAATAACAAACCTGAAGGAGAGTGATAACAGTGAGTACTACCCATGCAGAGGGTACGGTAATATGAGAGATCGGATCGATAAATGGAGATAGTGCAGGGATTAATAGACTGATAGATGATATAGATAAAGGAGATGATAATGATGCTCGAGCCATGGATAACATTATATCAGAACTATGAAGGATCATTAGAGGAAGAGTCAAAAGATTCTGAAATAGATAATATAATATGAAGATATGATATAATGAACATACAATATAATACATAGATTCATTAGCACAATCTCTACCGTAATCTCTATACAATTCTTCTTGCTTGATACCTAGATATGAAGAAAGAAGAAGGGAACAGATAAGAAGAGTCACACCTATAATTAAGATATAAATACTTTATCAATATCATCAAAATGGAACATACCTAATAAGTATGCATCAATTTCAATATATCCAATCAATATAATCTGATCTACTCTTTCATTGTGTCTCTCTACACTTACTTCACCTCTCCATGATCCAAGTGTAAATAGAAATACACCTAAGAATAAAATAATTAAGAACTACGTTAAATATCGATCAATACAAATTCTAACTAACCAATCGATATTATACAAACTGCCACTACTTGTTTGAATGGATAGAAATTTCGACGAAGTACAAAACTGACCAATACATTTGCAGGAAGTGACGCCTGGAATACAGGGTGACCAGAAAATACGTGTGCACTCGTTGTGCATGGCGCACCGGGCGCAGGCGCCGTTTTGGTGTTTCGCCAGTTCGTCATTTTATTTATTGATGTTTCGTTTACCTATGTTCAAATTTTCGTTCGAATCGGTTCATTTTCAGGTAAATGGCAAAGCCCATTTCCCAACGCTCTTCAATCATAACTATGCATGCACTGGGACAGTCTGCCGCAGCCATCGCTCACTCGCTTGGAATCCATCGGAACACCGTATACAACACCATTCGCCGACACCATCAGACAGGAGATATACTGGATCGCCCTGGGAGAGTAAGAAAGGCTTGGATTGTCACTCCGGAGAAGATAAAAGCAGTCAAGATGCCAATCACCCGCGATCTTCGCCGTTTGATGCGAAATATGGCGAAGGAGATGCATGTGTCGAGAGACTCGATGAGAACCATTGTTAAGACGAAGTTGGGACTCACACCATATCGTATGACGAAGGCTGCGATCCTAAGTGAGAGGAGCAAGGATCAACGTCTGAAGAAGTGCCGCGCCCTACTCGCATGCACGCGCATTGGGGAGCACATGACCACGCTCTTCATCGACGAGAAGTTCTTCACGGTGGGGGCTGCTCACAATGCCAAGCACAACCGTGTGCTTGCTGTGAGTCCCGTGGATGCAAACAGCAAGGGGAGAGTCGTGAGCAAGGCTTCCCACCCTGCCCAGGTGATGGTATGGGCCGGTGTGTGGGCTACTGGCAAGACTCCTCTCGTATTCGTCGATCCCGGGGTCAAAATCAACCAAACCTATTACAAGCAAGAGATCCTCCAGAAGAATCTTATCCCCTGAACCCGTTCGCACTTTCAAACCATCTCCTGGACGTTCCAGCAAGAAGTAGCCCCTGCCCACAAGGCAAGGACAGTGCAGGTCTGGTGCAAAACCCATCTCCCCTCCTTCATCGCGGGAGATGAATGGCCAGCCTCCTCACCCGACCTTAACCCAATGTACTATTCCGTGTGGTCAGTCCTTGAGGCTAAAGCCTGTTCTAAGCCCCACCCCAACCTGGCCTCACTAAAGGCATCCCTGATCAAGGAATGGGACAAAATCGACATCAACTACCTGCGTGCTGTGATCAATGCTTATCCCAAGAGACTAAAGGAGGTTATCAAGGAGCGGGGAGGAAGGATTGAAATCTAAGTATGTACTGTTGTTCCAACTAGTTTGAATATGCTCTAATAAATTTTTTATACAATTTCGTTGTTTTCCTGGAAAGATATTCGGTTTTTATTTTCTGGTCACACGTATTTTCTGGTCACCCTGTATATTATATACTACAGTACCGTGCAAAAGTCTGGCCCCAAAATTCGAATCGCTATAACTTTCTTCGTACTTGACCGATCGGCCCCCGGTTTGTTTTATTAAATAGTGTAACCATTGGAGAAAATTGGTATGTTATTGATTCTTACCTACGATGATGAAATGATTTCATCATTCTTGAAATGCCGAGGTGCGATCGTAAAAATAGGTTTATTCTCAGGTAGATTTTTTCTATTAATCCATTTTTTTATGATTAACGAACAACTATCGGTGAACGTTTTAAGCCATTAACCACGTTGCTTGCATATCGCTCCGAGGAATTAGCTAATTTCGCCTGGCCCATTAAAATTTCGTAAAAATGTCATAACTCAGTCTGTAGTTGAGCTAGGGCCCTCAGATTCAACAAGTATTATCACATGGTCATAGGGCACCACCATGTCAATTTGAGAAGGATTCCGCTTCTTGAAGAGAAAATTCGAAAAAAATCCTATACAATATTTTGTGCATACGGTATTTCCCAGCCGGTTTTTCTAAAAATCTAAAAATTTGGTATGATATGCCTAAAAATCTACTTAACACATCTACAAAGTCGCGAGACTACAGGAGTTCAATTACGACTTTGCCCATAAAAATACCATTGACAGTCAAAGTGGACTTAACCTAATTTAGTTCGTTATGGAGAATTATTACGGGTCAATAACCCAGTATTTCATATCAATTTTGATCGGATTTTGAACCAAGAGTCTAATAAGTACATTTCCTACAAGTATCCTCAATTTAGATCCACTATTGGACATTCCACCTTTTTTATCTGTCTCTTTTCTCGCAAAATTCCACTTTGACAGTGAATGGTATTTTTATGGGCAAAGTCGTAATTGAACTCCTGTAATCTCGCGACTTTGTAGATGTGTTAGGTAGATGTTTTGGCACATCATACAAAATTTTTAGATTTTTAGAAAAACCGGCTGGGAAATACCGTATGCCCAAAATATGGAATGGGATTTTTTTCGAATTTTCTCTTCAAGAAGCGGAATCCTTCAGAAATTGGCATGGTGGTGCCCTATGACCATGCGATAATACTTGTTGAATCTGAGGCCCCTAGCTCAACTACAGACTGAGTTATGACATTTTTACGTAATTTTCATGGGTCAAGTGAAATTAGCTAATTCCTCGGAGCGATATGCAAGCAACGTGGTTAATGGCTTAAAACGTTCACCGATAGTTGTCCGTTAATCATAAAAAAATTGGACTAATAGAAAAAATCACCTGAGAATAAACCTATTTTTACGATCGCACCTCGGTATTTCAAGAATGATGAAATCACTTCATCATCGTAGGTAATAATCAATAACATACAAAATTTCTCCAATGGTTACACTATTTAATAAAACAAACCGGGGACCGATCGGTCAAGTACGAAGAAAGTTATAGCGATTCAAATTTTGGGGCCAGACTTTTGCACGGTACTGTATATAGTAACTGATATGAATACAGTTTGTCATACCGATCGAAAAATGATAAAGACTGGATAGGGTAGTCGACATAATAAGGACAAATTATTGGCAGAATTAGATAAAAAGTAGATCAATACTAATGATAGATATGTTCTGTAATAATAAAAATAATAAAGTGTTCAATGAACTCAAAATACCATCTACCGTACCTCAATGGAATGATTCTTCGTGTCAAATCTAATTTCCCTGATACTAATCCTTCTGATATCATAAATATCATTCCCAATAGTGTCACCACATTTGCTGTTTCTCCTATACTCCTGAATATCGATTGATTGATTCATTCAATACCGTAATCCAAATTTACCATTTCAATTTTTCCATCAATGTAACACATCCAACACATGAAGTGAGAGCCTGTATACATACTCCCACTGCACTCATTCTGATAGATCAAAGATCAATCAATATACGGATCAATACAAGATAGAGATAACCAGATTACGGTAAGAAGATAACTCAACTTATTGTATTTCATCAATTGAATATATATAATATATTGTGGATAAACATATTTATCATGATCATCTCGAACGAAGTAATATAGAATTGGGTGAATAAATCAAAATAATATGAATTCATAAAGAGTACAATATGATTGTGGTCAGATCGATAAGAATATATATTGAATTGCCAGATTGAATAGAAGGAAATGATACTATGAATAAGATCGAATAGACAGATATGGAATCAATCTATATAATATATCTGATAAGATTATCAATCAATGATATTGTTGTCATTGTACTGCTATACAATATTACACATTAATATGATCAATATTTACTCTATTATTACTCTTTCAAACTCTTTAACTAATCTTGTATAATTTGGCACAATATCTGGGAAGTTAGAGAGGAAGTGGATAATCGATACATACTATGACCAATGTAACAGAGGGGGTACTGTAGACAAGAAGATAATCAATCAATACAAGGAAGATACTCATGAACAAAATCAATCGATAATAGAGAATATGCAAGGGTATAAAAGATTATGAGGTGAATTAGATAAGAAATGACCAAAATGAGAGGAGTTTAAAGTATAAGAATATCACTCAAGGGGAGATAGAGGAGGGAGTCTTACCATATACAAAAGGAATACTGTACAGAATGAATGATTGGAATGTACAAATGATATCGATTAGATAGAAACAATTATAATATATAATATGACTAGAAATAAACAATTATTATATTTGTCCCCACCCAATGAATCCCATTGAATAAATGTACACAACCAATTTATAAGACGAATAAGAATGAATGAATGAATGAATGAATGACTTACTATGGTTCAATCATAATAGATTCAGATGTTTCTAAACCTGTAGATGGAGTAGGAGATGGGGAATGAGAACGAGTGAGAGTATGTTCATTAGATATAGATGAAAGTCTTCCTGATGACGTCATCGATGAATCTCCACGTCCTTCTTCACTACGAATTGATATGACGTCACCTTCTGATTCTTCGTTACAATCCTTAAAATACAATGATGATCAAATTGAAGTAATTATGGAGGGTCATGGGCATGCAATCAGAAGACAAACGAACAACTGGACACTTGCGCCAGTGCAAAATAGCGCTGAGATACATTTTCGCCGGTACCAAAGCGCTAATTGCATGTACATTTGCGCCGAACATATTGGGATTTTTTAAAATCCATGTTATGTAAGATAAAACTTGCTGGCGAAAATAGGCACCACAACGATGTTTTATAGGTAATTCAAATTTTCCGTTGTCGTACCCTCACCGATTTAGTATCGGGTGAAAAAAGTCATGATCGTCAAGAATTGTTTGAATGAGTTAGTGAAACGAAAGAAGAAAGAGTAAGATATGAATTGAGACATGTTATACCCTATCGATCTACTAATCCTGTATAACGTATCCTCTGATACTAACCTGTAGTGCAGCACAATAATGTAACATGAGTACAGCCAATGCTTGCATTCTATCTTCAAGAGATTCAAATGAAAGTGATGATAAATGAGATGATGATGAAGGAGTTGTAGATGAAGTAGATGAAGAGGAAGATGGAGATGGAAGAGGATTAGATGGAGTTGTAAATGATCCAGTTGATGATTTCATTGCTACCATGCGAGCCAATTTAGTCTCTGTGATTGCATCACGAATACGATCAATCTCAAGATATGACAAATAAAGTACAATCGATACAATCAATATATCTATTATATCATCATATGATAAACACTACTAAATACGTCCCTTCATCATTAAATACGTAAATAAATAAGATTAAAAATTTCAAACCTGTTCATTAACCTTTATTCTTCTCTTAATAGGTTCAATTTCACTAAATATCGTTCTTCCCAATACCTTCGCATTTGCTATCGTTTCTTCATTGTATGCATTTCCCGGTTGGAAGTACACCTACAGTTTCAAATCAATAATATCCATTTCCCCCATAAATTTATGTTTACCAATATTTTACAACTAAAGATCTATATTCTATAATATATGCGAACATAATCATTATTAAATGTTAATGTGAATAAAATTAAAGTATACTTGATTGATATGAGGAGATCCTTCAATGAATGGTAATATATCACTCAATTCATTCTCAATTGGAATTGAACTCATAAGACTGATACCGTCAGTTAAAGATGAACCAGATAAACGATTTGATGAGGATGATCTCATATCTATAATATGGACAAGTTCATCTTATATAGTACACAATCCAAAATCAGTTAGTCAATCAATAAATCAATAAATAAATCAGCCAATCAATAAATCAATCAATAAATGAACAAATGACCTGCAGTATCATCAGCATCAGATGGATCATTCTTCTTTCTTCTCCAATGTGTAAACTTCTCAGTTACTCCACTCATTTTACTTCTTAGTTTTGATCTTCGTGACACTAATTCTGTATCATTTCTATATTGATTATATGATGAATTCTTCTCTCCTAATACAATATTCGATACATTTTCTGTTTCATCTCGTGAACATTCCTACAAATCAATAACAACTTTTAAATCAATCAATACGATATTCAAGTTATAAATATTGATTGATAAATGGATACCTTAAGTGAAGATGTTTCGCTATCATTTGGACTAACTTTCTTCAGTTCTTCCTTTTCTTTATCTATCACATCCTTCGATGATGAAGGCTCACCAAAAAGTTCACGACGTAACTGAAAAGATCAATGAATAACGTAACCATCTATCATCAATAATCTTAATCAATCAATATCTACCGTACCTCTTCATCATCTATAGAAGATCTCGCTGTGGGAGTACAACAGATGGCAGAATTGGCTTTCATTGCACATTTATGATGACATACTACGAGACATTTCTGACAACATGTACCTAGAAAGATCAAAGATCAAATATTATGATGAAAGAGGAGTTCATTAAATAACCGATCATAAAATTTTAAAAAAAACATTGTATTATATATGAAAGAATAAGTGTAGAATGAGTAGAATGAATCATTTACCAGCTTTAGTCCAAATCTTTCCACGACAAAGAGAACATGTTGATGAATCTATAATAAGATATAATTGAATGATTTGAATAAACTTTCAATCATTCATTATACTTCTTGTACATGATATAGCTTTCCATTGATGTCCAATAGGTAGAATAGGAGGAGGAGTTATATTCCTTCCTCCATTTAATCTATTTACTTTATCTCCATCATCTCTACCTATCTCTTCTGATTCACTTAAACAATATAAAATAATAATATTCAATAATGATAACTATGATACCCTTGATGACAACTAGGATTGATACCACTTCCCTTTGGAAGTCCATTAGGGAAATAACGAAATCGAAGTGTTACATCTCCATAGCAAAGACGAGGATCAAATCCATGATGTTGAGAGAATTCATACAATGTACTATTACTAGAATATAAAGTATTCTTTCATCAATAAGAGATATATGACTACTACTGTAGTTATGATATTATTGATTATTCTATCGTACCTTGCTCCAACATCCATAGGTATAATTGTAGGTGGTTTAAGATGGAAGACCTCTCTATGGGAATTAGATAATGTCAATTGACAATCATCTATCAATTGAGGAATATACAGAGAACACTATAATATATTCACATTATCGATTAATTGATCATCATAGAATTCAATCAATACAATACTTACATATCCAAGTAGAATTGGCTTAGATGGTTCTTCTCCTTCCTTCGTTCGAATCTCACGAGCATGAATTGTAACGTTTAGGAACTTTGGAGGCTGAAAGTATATCATTACGATAAATCAATATGGTTTTCTAAATGGAAATTGATACTGAATTGCATGAAGTACCGAGTTGAAAGAAACAATAATATTATTAATACCTTAGTGGATGTAGTATTGAATGATGATTGTGATTGATTATTATTGATATTGAAATGAAGTGATTGTCCCCATATAACATCTTCTGATAAATGAACAGGACGAGTAGATAATATAGATGATATTCGTGATGGAGATGGAGGAGATGATGATTGTTCATTAGAAACATTTGAATCACTTAATAATATACTCTAATCATAGTCTATTCTAATATATTCATTCTTCTTCTATACTTACATCTTATTCTTTGATCTCTTTGATTTCTCTGTACCTGGTGGTGTTCTCTTTGATCCATTAATAGATGGAGATGGTGAATGACGACTCTTAAATGAAATGAATACAGTAATCATTTATAAGATCTACCGTATCCGTTGTTCCTCCATCATTAGGTTGAAGTAATTCATCAATCAATGCATCCACTCCTACATCATCTACTATCACACTCATATTGGGACGACGTTTTGATGATGCAGGAATTAGATCAAATACCTATATAATATATCAATAGACAAATGAATAGATCAATCAATATACCTTCTTTTTCCCAGCATTCAATGTATCTCTAAATCGTTGTCGTTTACTACCATTTCGATTCCTGTAAATGATAAGCTATGTACATATTCTGTATCGATTACACCACTTACAATAATATGTATTACCATATAAGAACCATAAATAATATATTGTTACCTTGAGAATAGTAAACTCTCTTCACTTTGTATTCCACTATCATCTTCAACTCGATAAGTGGATGATGACATCGATGTTGAACTACCTCTCAATTCTATTCCTTTTCCTGAAATCATACAATCCATTCATGTATCTCTCATTCTACAGTATACCTGGAATGAGTGTTTGATCAGTATCGATTGGTCGTTCGTTGTAAGAGTCTCCTCCTCTTCGATTATTGATTAGTTCTCTATCCATATTATCATCTCTCATTATTATATCAACAGCACTTCGTTCAGTTCCATGATCTACACGTTTATCGAACACTTCTTCAACATCCTCTTCCTGTTTCGAATCAGTCGAGGCGGAATGAAGTTCACTCTCGGAACTGAAACATTAGATAGTAATGCTCCGATTTCATTTTACAATGGAAAAGTAAAATGTGAGTAACATTCACTATCTACTGTATTCACACTGAGGGAAAGGAGGTCCACAAATCGGGGAAGGGAGAGGCAAGGTCGTGTGCAAAGCTATGTGCAATTCGTTCAATTTTTTTTGTTCAACAGGAAAATTTCCAACTTTTGGCTATGTGCAAGGCCCCGATGGGAAGGCAAGATTGTGGCAAAAAAAACGTTTTGACGCTCCCACATGCTGCATTCTCTATGTAATTGAGAATGAATATATGATTATTTAATCATATATCATTTTAGCCTTTTATCCCCTTTTCCAGGCAATAAAATAATTCCTAAAATTTCGAAAGTGTTTTGCGTCCAATAATCATATGATCGGAGTTCTTCAAAAGTTATTCTTTATCACCGATGAGTCAACTACAATCAACCATGTCAATACAACTTTTGGTTATTTCTTCAGAACATTCTCAAGTGGACAACTTTTGTTCTTATACCAATACATATTTATTTATTATTAATCATCATAAGTGTTATTAATTCCAATCAAATTGCACTATCTTCCCTATATCTACACTATTTACCTGCTTCTATCTGGTGGTATATTGCAACTTAAATATCTTCTCCTAAATGTTAAACCTCTATCTCATATATTCTATTCAAGAGAATAACTATCATACACAACTAATCAATATATGATTATTGATTGATTGATATTAAACGTTAAACTAACCGTGTTCTTCTAATCTCCATTGATGGAACACTGACAAGGACATGAGGAACACGGGCACTTTCTATAATATATGAGGCCGTTTGTGTAAGAAACGACCAAGTGCCGGCACAGTAAAAAAATTAAATTTTGGGGATCGGGGTTCTGAAGGGTGTAGATGACGATGGTCGTGTTCATTTTTCACCAAAACCCACCGTTGAGGCCAGACGACGTCGCGTTGAAATCGCGTTTTCATTTTTTTCTCCTCAACTGATTGCACTAAAATTTGCATTCGATCCCACCAGGGGCAGAATTTGATGACGATCACGCCTGTCTAATTCATTTTTCATGAAAAGGTATTAGAAATTTTAAAAATTTGAATTTCTCTCAAAGGCAACTGCATTTTTAGCGAGATACATAGATCGGACCGTAATGGCTTCAGGATTTCATGGAAATTTTTTTAGCCAATTTGTGGTAGGTACTTTCGAGAAAATCAACTTTTAGTGTAGTCATTTTGCCGTTGGAGTGGAGGCAAGAGGCGAGAGAGTGAGGTGGTACGAGAGAGCAGAGAGACACTCTCTCGTCCTCTTCCCTTCCTTCCTATGTCGGTCGCCTCACCTGCCTCTCTGCTCTCTCGTACCACCACACTCTCTCGCATCTTGCCTCCACTCCAACGGCAAAATGACTACACTAAAAGTTGATTTTCTCGAAAGTACCTACCACAAATTGGCTAAAAATTTTTCCATGAAATCCTGAAGCCATTACGGTCCGATCTATGTATCTCGCTAAAAATGCAATTCTCTATGAGAGAAATTCAAATTTTTAAAATTTCTAATACCTTTTCATGAAAAATGAATTAGACAGGCGTGATCGTCATCAAATTCTGCCCCTGGTGGCATCGTATGCAAATTTTAGTGCAATCGGTTGAGGAGAAAAAACTGAAAACGCGATTTCAACGCGACGTCGTCTGGCCTCAACGGTGGGTTTTGGTGAAAAATGAACACGACCATCGTAATCTACACCCTTAAGAACCCCGATCCCCAAAATTTAATTTTTTGACTGTGCCAGATTTATAATATTTTAGTCGACTCTTACGAAAACGGCCTCATATACACATTAATAAGTAGTAAAGTACAATTAAATGAACGAATGAAACTACAGTAATCCATAAACCTAATTAGAACGTCTTCCTATGTCAGGACTGTTATTGTATTTTCAATGTACATATTGATTCATACCAGTTCTTTGTACATGAGAAGTTGTCTTTGATGTAGATGGAAGATTGATAATATCATGGAGAGATGAACAAAGAGAATCAACAAGTAATGATGAAGTCTATAATCGAAAGAGATTATAACTCATATATGGATTATAATATGGAACATCGATTGTTCCCAAGAGATACATCATGCATTATCAATCAAATCAAGTAGCATATTGTTATCATATATGATTCTTTTTGATAATATAAAGTAATAAAAGATATCATAACCTCAGTTTCTTCAGTGAATGATGATGGTAATTGAGATAAAGAATGACGACGATGAAGGGCTATAATGATTAATCATTCCACTTTATCAATATTCATTTATCCTATCTCAATCATACTAGTTATACTTAAAGAGAAATATTATAAATAGAATGAATGAACCCCTCACAATGTCTATATTATAGATGCTCTTTCTTTCATCATCTTTCTAATGGCTCGTTAAAAATAGTGGAAAACCGAAATCGGCGACTTTCCACCCGTTAAAAAAGTACCCGGAAAGTCGAAAAAGGAAACACGATATTTGAATTCGCGCGCGCGCAAAGAGGTGTGGGAATTCAAATTCCGACTTTCCGACAGCGAATTTTCGCGGATTCCAATTTTTAGCGAGCAGGAAGTTGAATTTCCATTTTAACTGCTAAAAATCGTTGACAGAAAGTCGGAATTTGAATTCCCGCACCTCTTTGCGCGCGCGCAAATTCAAATTTCGTGTTTCCATTTTCGACTTTCCAGGTACTTTTTTAACGGGTGGAAAGTCGCCGATTTCGGTTTTCCACTATTTTTTAACGAGCCATCACTCTATTCATTCTCATCGTCTATTCAATTAACTGAACAAAGAACAACTGTTATTCATTCATCTACTCATTCTTTCCACCATCTATATCTACTCATTTACTTATCCAATTAATCAATAATCTTAATCAATATAATCTATCCCTTATCTCTTCTCATCATTCATTGAATGAGAGAGGAATAAACTGAAGAGAAAGTATGTCATGATAGAATGATGATAGGAAAGAGTGAATAGAGATAGAGAGATACGAGTCATTCTATCACTAATGTAGTTTTAACGAGAGGTGGGGAGATAGGAATAGAATATAGATGAAGAATGAAAAGAGGGAGGAGATAGGGTTACAATGATGTTCATGTATCGATAGAAGAATACAAATGAAGAAAAAGAGAAGGAAATGATAATGATATCCATCCATACATTTTCATACCCTCATAATACGAGGATTCACCTACTATGTACCTCATTTTCGGATAACTAGATGTGAAACGAAGCTAAAAATAGCGGCGAGAGGTACCGAAAATGTACGATACCATCCTTCATTGTATTCATTAACACGGGCCTCCGGTAAAAGTGTAGAAACGCCTGCCACTATGAATTTTTTTGTCTCCGATTTCGATGAAAGTCGGTCAGTGTGTGTCATACGTGGGCACCACCGCCGCTAGCGGCAATACACCCCCCGATTTTTGGCACCCGACCCCCCGATTTTCCAAAAAAATCACTCAAAATGACGTAT
This sequence comes from Parapristionchus giblindavisi, assembly GCA_943737045.1. NCBI lineage: Eukaryota > Metazoa > Nematoda > Chromadorea > Rhabditida > Diplogasteridae > Parapristionchus > Parapristionchus giblindavisi. The sequence goes on along the minus strand of CALSFV010000144.1, from coordinate 79,318 downwards.
AAATGCTCTATTTTTTGCTTCCCACTCCCGACTTTTGCGTCCGACCCTCCGATTTTCATTTCCAGCGGCAATGCCCGCCCACGTATGGTGTGTGTAGTTGGGGGCCATGAGAAGGCATAGCCACTTGATTTGGCCAAAATTCCAAATTATCGATTTTTTGTGATCTACCCTGATAATGATCATAACTCGGTTCTTTTTCATCGTACAGCGAGCTGACAGGTGTCATTCGAACCGTATTATAATGCTCTCAAAAAAAGTATCCCATGACCGGTTCGCTGCAAAGTCGTCTTCAGGGCGAAAAACGCGAAAAACAGTTTTTCGATCGTATCTGCCTTCAAAATGGTCCAATCGACTATTCGAAAAAAGGAAAATGATGCTCTCGGAAAGGCGAATAAAAAGTTCTTTAATGATTGAATACCTATGACAACCCATTTTCGAGTTATTCGAGGAAAACCTGATCAACATCGATTTTGTCGGCTGTTTCATGCCAGTTATGGAAAAATTGTTGCAGAAATTACTTATTTCATTTACTGATCTGATCATTTAATACACAATTTAGTGTCTCCTTTCGCCGATTGAAAAGAACCCCACTACTGGTTCTTCTCTACGAAGAAAGTCAACACTCCAGAAAAAGATGATGTGGATGATGAAGTCGTCACTGGAATCGCTCCTACACCCTCCTCTGCATCCGACAAGTACCCGTTGTTCGTGTGCAGCAAATGCTCTGCCACTTTCCTACGTTATTGGAATCTTGAACGTCACTGGGACAGAGAGAGCACAATATTAGACCGGAGAGAGTATCAATGATGGATTTCGCCCTTGGACTGTACAAGAGAATGCTTGAGGAGGTTCAGCAAGGAGTCGGAATTGGCCCACTGCCGGAATCATTCAAGGAATACGAGAAGACACCGAAGCATCCGAGACCCATAGGATGGGCACTTCGTATTCGGAAGAAGAGTGCCCCATACTAGAGATCCGCAAACGTGCGGTCGTTCAGAAATGATTTCTCACTAATTAATGAATAAAATATCGTGCGCACGGTATTAATATGATGATTAAAAACTTATTCGTGCAAAGGCGCGCAGTCGACTCATTTCATTCATTTTCATTCATTGAACTGGTGGCATATCTCTCATGCCTTGAAAGTGTTTAGCGTTTTTAGTCATTTCTCGTCACCCGATCTAGCTAAAAATTTGTCGATTATTCTTCTAGCAAGGGAAGTCTGTTTGGGCTGAGACATATACCATTCGATAGGTATCCGAAAAAGAAGACTTTTCATGTTGACCATTTTGGCAAAATGCCCCTGGGAGCAGAGTTATTTGCGTATTTCTACGGATTTTGGCCTAAAATGAAACCCTGTCTCTGTGAGATAACTTGTGCGGAAATCGAACTTACAAGCAAAATATATATAGACCATCCTCTTATTATTCAAAAAATTCATGTTCACCATTGTTTGTGTTGTTTACCACTTGTATTCGCCACTGCTTGCTTTCGATCTCACAGAGACTGTGTTTCATTGTAGTGCGAAAATCCGTTCAAATATGCAGATAACCACGGGCATTCTGCCAAATTGGTCAACATGAAAAAAATCTGCAAAAGAAAAGTGCCGCAAGGGAAATCGTTAAAGCTCACACTTGCGGATAAAATCAAGTGTGTTCTATTTACCGATTTCCTAAGCACAGTAAAACATGTCAATCTTTCTACGGCAACAAAATCAGCAAAAGAAAAGTGCTGCAAGGGGATCGAACCCATGACAGCCAAAAGTAAATGCAGACAACACTGAGCTGAAAGATGCTTAGCAAATGCGTTGCTTACGCATTTGCTTAGCGACACGATCGCTTATAGTTAAGCAAAACGTATGCTTAGAAGAGAGGCGGGCGTTCGCCTCCCGGAATAGACTTTGAGTTATACTAGTCACAGTTACATGGTTAGGTGGCGCGGTGGTAAGCGCCTTCACTAGCTATCGGTAGGTCGGTGGTTCGGTCCCCCGTTCTATCGCAATCCTTTGCCGAGTTGTTTCTTTCATGTAAGCAACCCGGTAAGCATTTGCCCATGCTTATATGTAAGCATATCGCCATCTTATCCGACTGAGGTAGCAAATCGTATGCTTACTATTAAGTATCTTTCAGCTGAGTTAACTTATCCACTACACTACACAGGCTGCTGGTTTGATGTTCGATAGATGAGTTAACGAACCCATCGGGATTTGTTGTGTGGAGACTTCGCGAATTTCTAAATCGACAACCACAAAAAATAAATCATAACTTGCTTTGCGGGAGGTTTTTTCTCACAAAATTTTCTTTGCAAGTCTATCATGACCACGCGCCCTATTCGTCTCCGCTCGCACATTTTTGGTTGAATTAAAATAATATTTGTATCTCTCGACTAACACGTCTTTTTTATGTTACCCTAATCATCATTATGATCCTCATACAAATTGAGCAAGGGTTGCTCTTGTGACTTTTCTGTTTCCTTCAACGGATCTCCAGCTATAGTCGAAAAACTAAAAAAGGGCCATCTTTGGAGCTCCATACCGAGCTCAAAAAATTTGCATACCACGAGGGTTTGCCTATTATTCTAACATATCGAGAGGTACTCAAAAATGTTATTATCTCAAAACTTATTTTTTTGCTGTGCGGGATCTCGTTGCTGATTATCCGACTCTTACGCAAACGGGCTCATATGAACATTCGCAGGTTTCATATCTTTTATCACTAAATACATTTGGGACAATATCTTATAATTTTGACGCAAAATATTTTACGAGAATTTTACGAATTTTACGAGAAAAAAGTCGTAAAATTACGTTTTACGAAAATTTTACGAAAAAGATTTTACGCACAGAACTGCTGAGCACCACCAGAGCCAAGAGAGATGTGGCACTGGATATGGATTTCATCAACAACTGGGAGGACTACGATGAGGAGGGAGGATTGAGGATGAAGTGAAAGTACATGAGGATGATATGACTATCTCCTCCGATGCAATCTACAACTGGATGAAAACCGAGATGAACACCTTGTTCACGGATGAGGCCCCTGACTTGTCTACACCCCTCGTTTTCGATCAGTGATGTTGATAATTGCATATTGATCGCTTTTCATAATATTTTTTTTCATGTATAATATAAAATAAAGTCGATTGGGTAGTTTTTACCTGAACAAAGAATAATTTACTTTCAGTTCATTCATTGGAATCGATGAAAATAGAGAAAGTGTAGTGATTTTCCTCGAATAACTCGAAAATGGGTTGTCATAGGTATTCAATCATTAAAGAACTTTTTATTCGCCTTTCCGAGAGCATCAATTTCCTTTTTTCGAGTAGTCGATTGGACCATTTTGAAGACAGATACGATCGAAAAACTGTTGAGGCGGAAAAAAATGACTAAGTCCCGTGTACTCTATTAAACGGTATTGGGAGGACAGAGATACGGCAAATGAACAACATACCGACTTTGTACGTCATCTGAACACTTATATTCTGCAATAATACGGATGATCCCAAGAGAAAATTTTCGAGAACTGCCGCCGTACCAAATCAGTCAAAAATCCCCTTATAATTCGTTACTTTTTTGGTCCAAAAACAGCCAAAATCTGAGAGGGTGAGGGGAAGAAAACGAGAGAGCAAAAGAAGGTGAAGAGAGAACAGAGAAAAACGACCGATCACAAAAAGTAGTAGGTTTGGAATGTGCAACTTTTTTCCAGTGTCTGCGCGCTCTCAATTTTGAATACACTCTACTATCTTTTCTAACCTCCACTCTAAAAAGCACTGTTTCGATGAAAAAGTACTCTCCAAATTTGTACTAGTTATTATCATGACACATCGTGCAATTACCGTAGTTAAGCATTTTCTATTCACCGGCTTCGAAGTTCCGGCTGCCAGCTCTCTCTTGAGTTCGGTCATTTTACTTTGTTGTTTGCGTTATTTCTTTGTTGTGGCCATATTTCCTGCCTTATTTCTGAATGAATCGAAGAACAGCAGCATGTTTCATCGTTATTATGTTACTCGAAGATAGTTTTGCTCGATTTAGCTGGCATAGCCCCCAACACTAATTTGTAATTTACCGTGTTTGTAGCTCGCTACGTTCCCTTTCCTTCATAATTTGAGTTAAATATAATATATTTAGGAGTATTTACTTTGCACTGGGTGTGAGGTTATGATGCGGCGGACCACTACAACTTCGCAAATGGTTCGTCACTGTTCTTTTCTTGATTGACTTGTTTCTTGTTGATGGAGTAATGACTGTGATCTTGGACATAGTGTATGTGCTCCAATCATTGTTTTCCTATATTTTGCTTTGGGAAATTCACTTGTCCTTACTTTTTTTTGACAATTTGGTAGTATGTTGACAGTTGTTATACTATTTAGTTCTATCATAAGCATACATCTATCGTTCGCTTTTAGGCTGCTAATTTTTGTCCTTGCGGGAGGAAGTTCAACTATCAACTACTACAATGAACTATAATGGAATCAATTTCAATGGAGGATGTTCGACGTTCACCATGTGTGAGTTAATTGCTTATTGATATATATTTGCTATTTTATCTTGTTAATCTTTATCAAATGTTAATCAAAGCTGACAATATCAGTGTCATTGTAGTTTATAGTTTCGTTCATATTAGTTCGATTGTTTATGCAAATCATCGATAGAGTATATATACAACGTCATTCTAATTTCATTTCATTTGAAGGTCGTTCACTCATTCTCATCGTCGCTCTCTATTGTTAGCGGTGGAATTGTTGGATGAGGAACAATTGAAGGAGCTTAATCAATATTTCGGTGAGTAATTTATATTGATTACTTGTATATTATTCGATTTGCTGTAGATCTTGTGGAATGTTCAATGATTGCTAGGTAGTTCTCATACATTATCCCCGCTGTTTAATGTTATGTGCTACTCAAAGTTGATTACCTGTGACTATAAGCTTTGAAACTACAATATACTTATGGCGGATGAGATAAGATTTGTTTGTATTGGTATTATTCATGTTTGTAGTTTGGTCTTTATCATGGGTCAATTTTAGTCTGATCACTGATGTTTCAGGGCATATTCGCCAATCTCGTGATCAACTCGGATGACTCGTCTTTCGGTGAGCCTCTACGATGTATCGTTCAATGGAGTAAGTATCATTTTGCATATTGATTAATTGATTTACGATATATAATCTTGTGAATAATGCTGTTATAAATAGAAATTAACACAAAATACAAATCAAAAATCCATAAAATACAAAGTACACAGCAAATTCGAAGATGGTCGCCGTTCTTACACACTAAATCTTTCATATAATATAAATCTACGATGATCGTCCGTGCTTACATCTCCTGCTCTTTTTCTCGCTCTTCTTTTTCTCTCTCTTTCTCTCTCTATCTCTCTGTCTCTACCAAGTAGGTACAGGTATCAATCGATTGGTTGCGTGGATGCATATTAGTGCACACATTAAAGAAAGGTTAACCATTAATTTTTATGTTGTTCTAATCTTTTCTCATTTAGAATCGTTTCGCGTTTATATGATGTTCTCCAGCAATGTTTCGTCGAATGAGCAGAGGTGAGAATAAAATTTTATCATTGATCATCTTTAATTCATCTATTTTCAGGCTCGTTCTCGTGCTCTACCTACGATGCGTCAAATTCTCATGATTAATACGTTCGGCGGAAAGTGGTTAGTCATTATATCTTTTTTTTAAATTTTTCATAAAATGAATTTATCCTTAGTAGTGAGAACCGTGTTAACAGTTTTAAATAGTGATTTCAATAACAAATCAATTATGATTATCACCTTTATCATTGCTCTACTTTAACTCATCTCATTTCTGGCCATTCTGTGTCTTAGAGACGTCGTTACACACAATAAGGATTCACGGAGAAGAATGGTTGGTTATTGAATATGATGTTGACGTTTATAATTAAAAGTATGAAAACTGTGAAGTGTATTTCTTTAATGATTGTTTTTGATACTTTCGCTAAAACTATTAAAACCGTTCATAATTTCGTTACACTGTCAATAATTGTTTACCTTTTCAGAGTTGATCTACGGCAGTACAAGGACAACAAGTACGACATGTTTACATAAATGAAGAGATGAAGATAATGCAATACGAAAGATATCAAGAAAACCTCTTCATGTTATCCACATTTTGCTTCACAATGTACCCCATACTTTTTCTCGTTCTCACCTAATTTTCTCGTTTTGAACTGTTCATCTTGCTTATTACGTTTTGAGCCATTTGCGTTTGTTGATTTATTGATTTTCTTCGCCATTGCTCCCCATTCTTCCATTTGATATTAACATTCCCTATCTCCCTAGGCGAAGTGGTGTAGTGGTCTATGGCGCGCCCCATCATTCCATCTGTCCTGGGTTCGATTCCCGGTCGTTTCACCGCCTCCGCCTCACCAAGGCGCCCGAAAGGGGAATTGGTAGTGACTAGATCATGCGGTAAAGTAGGTCCGAAGAAGAGATTAGGCCCTCCGGACTGAATTGGCCTTGAAATATCACTGGCCTAGCAGTGATAACCCGCAGGACTTCGTGTGCCTTGAATAACGGGTTGTACCTTTACCTTTACCTTTACCTATCTCCCCACTTAGTGTTTGTGTTTCTCGTTTTTTTCTATGTAGTGCTCTCTTAGTGCAATGGCAAGTTCGTTGATATCCCGCCCGTACCCTAATTGCTCGATTCCCTCTCGTTGCTTTGTCTTTTGCTAATAAAGTATGTTCTATAAAAAAAGTACCTATACACAAAAAAGGCCCTTCAGAAAAGTCCAAAAAATGATTTGGTACGGCGGCAGGTTACCATTTTTTTCAAAAAATGTGTTTTTCGCGTTTTTCGCCCTGAAGACGACTTTGCAGCGAAGAGAGCGTTATAATACGGTTCGAATGACACCTGTCAGCTCGCTGTACGATGAAAATGAACCGAGTTATGATCATTTTCAGGGTAGATCACAAAAAATCGATAATTTGGAATTTTGGCCAAATCAAGTGGCTAGGCCTTCTCATGGCCCCCAACTACACACACTGACCGACTTTCATCGAAATCGGAGACAAAAAAATTTCATAGTGGCAGACCCTGCCGTTTTTGCTACACTTTTACAGGAGACCCGTGTTAATTGGTATCACCCATATTCATTAATGATAAAATGAGTGATTCATACCAAGTCTAATTATGAAATATGAGATGACTTACAATCGCTTAATGGTGAACTACTTCTTTCTGGAGTACTTCTTCTATTAATCGATATTCCTTCTCCATCTACAGTATTCCTTCCAATCAATAGTACTGGTTCCTCCTCTCGACCTCCTCTTTGTTCTCCAAGACATGCAAACTCATTGTCTGTTCCTTCTTCATCACGATTACTGTAACAATAGGATACGGTAATGGATGGATCATCAATCAATATAAGTACCGTATGATAACTTCATCATCTCCAATATCATCATGAGGATCTTCAAGAACCCTTTCAACCAGAATAACTAAATCTCCTAATGTTCCCATTAATCGAATAACCTTAATACAATCAATATTACCATCTTAATGATTATGAAGGAAAGAATATATAATACTAATATAACTATATAGTACCTGTCTCTCATGTCTTACTGGAACATTGTTTATAGCTATCAACACATCACCTATAATACCATTCCAATCAAACATTCAATACAAATCATGAATTTCAATCTAATTCAGTCCCTGTAATTCTTTCATTCGTAAAAAAAATGATACTGTCTAGTCTATAATAATCTTCCATATTCTATTCTCTATTCTATCATCATCTTTCATACCATCCATCATTTTATTCATTCTATTATATCTCTCATACCTTATTCTTTAACTACAATCTATTTCATTCAATCAATAATATCATCTATTCCTTTATCCTATTCAATACTCTCATATAACATCTTTCATATAATTATCTTCATTTCATTTCATCCTTCTACTATCCAATTGTATAATCTCATCATCCATTCCAATCTCTCTCATTCATTATTCATTCTAATTCAATATGACTATACAAAGAGATACATTTGACCTATCAGGAATTGGGAATTGTGGAAAACCCTCATTTACAATCATTAAATATACACAGACGGAATGAAACATGGACTGACCAGGTTTGAAGTTAGCCTTATCAGCAAGGGATCCTTCAACAACGTCTAATACACGAACTGCTCGAGCTCCATGAATGAAGGCATTCTCAAATTATACAACAAAATAATCAATTCAATCAATCGATAAATAGATTCTCTTGATAAGAAATAATAAAAACCACATAACAAACATCAACTACAAGAAAAAGATACTTATATCCAGTGACTTACCCTAAAACCTGTCGGACTGGAAGCCTACCCGGTAAAATTGTCATTTTAGGTGATTTTTGAAACCGAGACTTAATTTTTTGTGACGTCCAGGTAATAGCAAAAGAATCCTAAGCCACCTGGTTCTTACGTACATAATTTAGTAGTGAAATTAATCAATATAGCGAGTATATATTAATAGTAATATAGTGAATTCATGTTGATTATGTAATATACCTTATCAAAAGTGAGTCCAATAGAAGCCGATGGATCAAATCTTGAGTATTGAATCATACATGTAAATGAATGAGAAGCTATTGATGATGTTGATTGAAGAAATGGACGATGAGCTAAACAACAACACATTACGATACTGTATATCCGAGGAAATATATGATAAGCTATGAATATAAATAGATAATACCTAGTGCTACAGTAGCATATACTTCATATTGATTATCATTAGAAGTAGATGATACAAGAGAAGTCTTGAGTCGAGTACATTGAAGAACTGTTACTTCTAAACCTCCTTCTAATCGAATATGATTGAATGATCCTATGATAATCATATATATCAATAGACTATTTCATATAAGAATGAATAACAAACCAGGAGGAGGTGATGGTTGAAGTAATGGATGAGGGAACAGTGGTCGATATCGTATCTTATAATTGGGAGATACAAACTTACGACGCATTGTATGTCTCAATAACAATCAATAATCATGATAGAATATGAGTAGAGTACCGTATTGATTGAGTTATAACAGGAATAAGACGTCGTAATGAATGACCATTCAACTGTGATGTTACCTAATAATAATACCATAAGTACAGATTAAAGTATAGGTACGTTACACATTATCAACATGCGATCACTTTTTCGATTTTCTTAGAAATTTTCGGATCAAAATTTTTCGTGGCTAGGTTTTCGCAAAATATGCCCAGGTTTTCAACAAAAAAAAACCCCAAAATGCGGCCAGACTTCGTAGTTTGTAACGTAGTATTCGACATATGGTTCAGAGAGTAATAGTAAACTTACATCAAAATCGAATAACGGTTCAGCGAGGAAACAGAATGACCAATGATTGTATGGTTTACGTGATAAACAAAGACGAACCATTCCAGCTAGACGAGTAACCTATAGTAATCATTGTTAATCAAGTGATAATAGTAATTGGATGGATAAAATGAAGAGTATAACTAATAACCTTCAATGATAGATGTCCTTCTTTCCCTAGAAACCATATTCCTATGGATGTTTCAAAGTTGCCAGTGTATTCCATATCTAGAACGAAGTGGATCTTCTGAAATAATAACAAACAATAAACAAATATATGGATATAGTACATAAATACCTCAAAGTTCTCTCGATCCTCTGACATTTCGACTCTTTCTACTCGGATATTGTTGATTACTGGAAATTTAGTTCCAAGTGACAGATCGAGAATACGAATATCCTAAACAAAATAGAACGGAATAACAAGACAATCAAAATGTTAAAATATAGAACTATCTAGAATGAAGATAAGATAAATGATAATCTAACCTGAACGAATCTTCCCATTGGTGTTCTAGTAATAACATCATTCAATTCAACTTGTAATCTCTTATACAACCATCTATAATCAATCAATTCATTCATACTACTCCATATATCAGTACCTTCTCAATCCTCTAGAATCCTTATGTTCTTGATATAACATATGTAGTAGTAGAGATAGACTCGAACATGATTCCCATCTGGATACTCCTTGTCCATCTTCACCCGTACGAAGAAATCTCTTCAGTTCCTGTAATTAACAATAGTTTCATTTCCTATGAATATATGAGTCTCTTCGAATAAGAGAGCAAACAAGTACACTCTAATGAAAGATGACACGGCCCTGTCCCACAACGGGACCACAAAATTGAAATGAAGAAAATTTGAACTGAGATAGAATAAGAGTGTCCATTTCTTGAACCAGAAATAATTGAAGCGGTCGCTTTTAACTATTACAATTTGAAATGATGGTACAATATATTGTACCATCATTTCAAATTGTAATAGTTAAAAGTATATATAAACTAGAATAATTTACATCGATGTATTAGTATAAAAATTAGTATCACAGTCTATAACATAACATCATTTCAATTTGTAACAGTTCGAAAAGACCGGTTCGAACATTCATCGTTCAAAATTTCTGGTGCCATTCTAGGACACCGCACAAAGTCACTATTACCAAGGGAAAAGCCCCATCGTTGCTAGGATTCATCTATCCATCTTCTCTCAATCTATCTACTAACAAATGGAGATATCCTCAGAGGGATGAGAATGTCCCTCCATAAAAGAAATATCGAATAGAGTAAATAGGAACACTTGACTATAGATTTGACAAGAACAAGAAACAACTAATATAAATGACTCACTGGTGGTATTTGTACTGGAGGAAATTGATCGATGAATCGATGAGGAGGAGCTCGAGGACCCCATGGATCAAAGAAGATAACATATAAGATGAATAATATAAATGATACACCAACGATGAATCCAAGAAGGAATGAAAACATCGTAGGCTGTCAAATGAATACAGACTATTTCATTCTTATATCATCGTTCTTCAAGTGACAATTGAATCTATGACAGCATCTAAATGAACAAATCGATAGACACGGTACAATAAAATACAAATACAATAAGCTTAGAGAACAACAGAAGTGAGTTTACGAGAAAGTTGACCTGAGGCATCTGGTAGACCCAGACTCATGAGTACGGTAGTATATACTCTATCGTGAACTGATTTTTAAGACTGTTTTTATTTCTCTATGATGTTCAAATTATATATTTATTGGTGCATTTTTACAGTGAAAAAAGTTTACCACAAAATAATAATTCAAGAGCTATATGCAGACACGTGTAAGTACGTTTTCGACATCCTATCGATCAGTCAAAAGGTGTATATGAGGCCGTTTGCGTAAGAGTCGACTAAAATATGAGAAATCTGGCACAGTAAAAAAATAAAATTTTGGGGATCGGGGTTCTCAAGGATGCTGATGACGATGGTCATGTTCATTTTTCACCTAAAGCCTCCGTTGAGGCCAGACGACGTCGCGTTGAATTCGCGTTTTCAATCTTTTCTCCTCACCCGATGATACTAAAATTTGCAGACCATGCCCCCAGGGGCAGAATTTAATGAAGATCACGCCTGTCTAATTCATTTTTCATGAAAAAGTTTCCGAAATTTTAAAAATTTGAATAACTCTCAATGGCAAAAGTGTGTGAGTGAGATACATAGATCGGACCGTAATGACTTCAGGATCTCATAGAAAAAATTCAGCCAATTTGTGGTAGGTACTTTCAAGAAAATGAACTTTAAGTGCAGTCAAACTGCCGTTGAAATAGAGGCAATACCGTCATTTGATCTACCTCCTTGACTCTCTTCCCCCGATCGATAGGCCGTCACAATCGATAAGACAGGCGGTCTCTTTCCTCTACTACATTCTCGTCTCACCGATGAATTAAGGAACTCACAAGGGAATGCTAAGAACTCACCATGGAGTTATGATTAGTGACATATATCACTGGAATCAGAATGAAATTCTTACTGGATCTCCGTTGAGTCTACTTGCCACGAGCTTCTGGTATTCGAGAAAATCGATAACGAAACCCCGAATATTGAAGGCGACTATCGTGATGTGGATAGTCATATCAACCCGGTTTTCAGTTCCAATCCACTACAGTAGAAGTGTCGGTGACATTGAAGATGAAAACCGAGTTGATATGGCTATCCATATCAAGAAAGTCTTGTTTATGCCTTAAATATTCGGGTTTTCGTTATCGATTTTCTCGAATACAAGAAGCTCGTGGCAAGTAGACTCGACGGATATCCAGTCAGAATTTCATACTGATTTCAGTGATATATGTCACTAATCATAACTCCATGGTGAGTTCATAGCATTCCCTTGTCAGCGTTGTGTGTGTACAAATTAAGATAACATTAACAATTTATCCTTGTTGTAGAGTAAAGAAAAAACACTCGAAAAAAACAACTATTCAAATTAGAATGATAACAATTAAAGCATGTACTCCTCTTCACTATAGATATCTTTATAATGATCGTGGACGATGTTCATCATCGATGTCAACTCGTCCACTTCTTCATCCGAACTAATCTCACAATAGTACTTCTGTTCTTCATTTCCTTTCTTCTGAGTACGAAGTACTCTAGATGATACTGTGTTCGGCTTCTGTAAAGCCTAAGATGATGATCAACCATAATCTTTATTCAAATAAAAAATCGGATAAAAGAAGACAAAGTGGAAGGTGTTATCGACCGGGGGTTTCACTATTATATTCAAATCAGAATTATAACAATTAAAGAATGAAATTCTCGACATAACTACTACTCCTCTTCACTTCATATGTCCCTCGGTCGATAACACCTTCCACTTTGTCTTCTTTTATCCGATTTTTTTATTTGAATAAAGATTATGGTTGATCATCATCTTAGGCTTTACAGAAGCCAAACACAGTATCATCCAGAGTACTTCGTACTCAGAAGAAAGGAAATGAAGAACAGAAGTACTATTGTGAGATTAGTTCGGATGAAGAAGTGGACGAGTTGACATCGATGATGAACATCGTCCACGATCATTATAAAGATATCTATAGTGAAGAGGAGTACATGCTTTAATTGTTATCATTCTAATTTGAATAGTTGTTTTTTTTCGAGTGTTTTTTCTTTACTCTACAACAAGGATAAATTGTTAATGTTATCTTAATTTGTACACACACAACGCTGACAAGGGAATGCTATGAACTCACCATGGAGTTATGATTAGTGACATATATCACTGAAATCAGTATGAAATTCTGACTGGATATCCGTCGAGTCTACTTGCCACGAGCTTCTTGTATTCGAGAAAATCGATAACGAAAACCCGAATATTTAAGGCATAAACAAGACTTTCTTGATATGGATAGCCATATCAACTCGGTTTTCATCTTCAATGTCACCGACACTTCTACTGTAGTGGATTGGAACTGAAAACCGGGTTGATATGACTATCCACATCACGATAGTCGTATTCATGCCTTCAATATTCGGGGTTTCGTTATCGATTTTCTCGAATATCAGAAGCTCGTGGCAAGTAGACTCAACGGAGATCCAGTAAGAATTTCATTCCGATTCCAGTGATATATGTCACTAATCATAACTCCATGGTGAGTTCTTAGCATTCCCTTGTGAGTTCCTTAATTCATCGGTGAGACGAGAATGTAGTAGAGGAAAGAGACCGCCTGTCTTATCGATTGTGACGGCCTATCGATCGGGGGAAGAGAGTCAAGGAGGTAGATCAAATGACGGTATTGCCTCTATTTCAACGGCAATTTGACTGCACTTAAAGTTCATTATCTTGAAAGTACCTACCACAAATTGGCTGAATTTTTTCTATGAGATACTGAAGTCATTACGGTCCGATCTATGTATCTCACTCACACACTTTTGCCATTGAGAGTTATTCAAATTTTTAAAATTTCGGAAACTTTTTCATGAAAAATGAATTAGACAGGCGTGATCGTCATTAAATTCTGCCCCTGGGGGCATGGTCTGCAAATTTTAGTATCATCGGGTGAGGAGAAAAGATTGAAAACGCGAATTCAACGCGACGTCGTCTGGCCTCAACGGAGGCTTTAGGTGAAAAATGAACATGACCATCGTCATCAGCATCCTTGAGAAACCCGATCCCCAAAATTTAATTTTTTTTACTGTGCCGGCACTTAGTCGATTCATACGCAAACGGCCTCATATAAATTTATTGCAACCAAATATCAGTAGATATCAATGATATTCATATGTTAAATTTCTTCCTCCTTTTCCTCTTCGACGACCGCCATAAATCTGTTTACGGAGTTCTTTCAATTTCATCTTGATATCATCACACTATGATTTTATGACATTTTTTTCTCTGAATTTTCTGTTTTTTTTCTGCTTTTTGAAAACAGAAATTTCTGTTTTCTGATTTCAGAAAAAAATAATTTTCTGTCCCAGCCCTGGTGTCTTATCATTATGTCGCGCACTGTAGTGTTTTATGTGTACTTCAGTCACGCTACTTCAAAATGCGAAAGAGATGGGAATAGCGGGGCAACAGAGATGCCGAGGCGACTTCACCAACACTGTGGTGTGCGCTTTGGCGTGTTCTCACAATAAACAGACTATAGTTCATTAGTCAGAGCGGCGCACCTCAGACAGGTTTGGTAGCGCGGCGGAGAGTGCGACATCATTTGATGCCATCGCGCACGCACACCTTCTCTAATGCATCCCACCAAACCCGTCTGGCATCCGCCGCGCTCTCTTTATATTCAATCATTCCTCTGGAACCACCACCACAGGTGGTTCATTGTTGCCCCGCAATTCCAGAGGCTGAACTAACGTGCAGTATTTTCTCCTTTTTGTATCTGTTTCCTTTTTCCTTATAAAGAATATTATTATTATTGTTGTTATTATTATTATTATTATTATTATTATTATTATTATTATTATTATTATTATTATTATTATTATTATTATTATTATTATTATTATTATTATTATTATTATTATTATTATTATTATTATTATTATTATTATTATTATTATTATTATTATTATTATTATTATTATTATTATTATTATTATTATTATTATTATTATTATTATTATTATTATTATTATTATTATTATTATTATTATTATTATTATTATTATTATTATTATTATTATTATTATTATTATTATTATTATTATTATTATTATTATTATTATTATTATTATTATTATTATTATTATTATTATTATTATTATTATTATTATTATTATTATTATTATTATTATTATTATTATTATTATTATTATTATTATTATTATTATTATTATTATTATTATTATTATTATTATTATTATTATTATTATTATTATTATTATTATTATTATTATTATTATTATTATTATTATTATTATTATTATTATTATTATTATTATTATTATTATTATTATTATTATTATTATTATTATTATTATTATTATTATTATTATTATTATTATTATTATTATTATTATTATTATTATTATTATTATTATTATTATTATTATTATTATTATTATTATTATTATTATTATTATTATTATTATTATTATTATTATTATTATTATTATTATTATTATTATTATTATTATTATTATTATTATTATTATTATTATTATTATTATTATTATTATTATTATTATTATTATTATTATTATTATTATTATTATTATTATTATTATTATTATTATTATTATTATTATTATTATTATTATTATTATTATTATTATTATTATTATTATTATTATTATTATTATAATAAAGAATATTATTACACAATGGTCCGCAAATGGTGAATACTAACTTAATGAAAAGATTTTTTTCTTGTTTTTTTTTGTTACAGTAACTCTTGATTATTACTTTGAGAAACGAAAAAATATTGATATGCATTTTTTTAAATGCGCTCAAATGCGCGCTGCAGCGGGTCGCATGTACTACCACTGGGATGATGTGGGATGTCATAAATATTGACTTCATATTATCTATTCATATAACTTATACAATACCTCGTAAGTACTTATTCTTCATCATCTTCTTATATATTTCTCTTCTATACATATCACGGATCTCCTGTAAAAGTGTATGAAACCATTCGACAGAAAAAAAATTGTTTTCCTCCGTTTTTATTGATTGTTGTTAGACTGGCCTAACTGAGTGCGAAAACATCATTTTCAAATTTTGTTTTTCGGAATTTGCATATCTATGCAATTTGTTTTCTGTAAACTTCAGATGAATGTAACTCGCTTCATTTTTGAGCAATCGTGTAAAAAATTTTTTCAATCGGTTTCTAATGATCTCCTCTACAAATAACTCAATTGAGGATATGGTCAGAAATGTTGTTTTTCATGTATTATTGCATGAAAACTGTTTTTAACATGAAAAATGAGATGTTTCTCGAAAATTTTCTCTAAAGGATAAGAGTTTTATTGCAGATTCGGATTCCCCGTCCACGAATTAGGGTATCCTGATATATCTTTTACCCCAACTCTGTCCCCCCAATAGTGCTACTGTATATCATCCTGGACTTAGCGGAATTTTCCCTCAAATCACATTTTTGGCTGTAAATCAGGTCAAACTTATGTGAATGTTCTGATTAGCATATTTAAACCGTGTATCTCGGCCAACCTTACAAAATTGTCTTAATGGTTCGAATTCTCAACAACAATCATTTTCTAGATATGAATCGAAAACTGATTTTATTTTAATAAAACGACTTTTCGATTCTTTCGTTGAAGATCTTTGTTTATTCTTTATTTCAATTTTCACTGTTTTTATTTATCGTTTATTGATATTAGTTTATTGATCGTTAAGGTCGAAGAAACTGTTTGAATCAAGAATATCCAGGGAACCTTCGAAAAACTCTGCGAAATCACTGTAGATCATATCATTGATGGCATCCGAGGGTATCACTCTCTCATCCTCGGCCACATCCAAATCCAATCGATGGTTTAAAGTGAATTGAAAAAGAAAACATCATAATTCTTCTAAAATAACGAAAAAGCTGGTGTTTTTAAGTTGCATCAAGTCAGAAAGGCGAAAAGTCGTTAATAAAATCAGTTTTCGATTCCTATCTAGAAAATGATTGTTGTTGAGAATTCGAACCATTAAGACAATTTTGTAAGGTTGGCCGAGATACACGGTTTAAATATGCTAATCAGAACATTAACATAAGTTTGAGCTGATTTACAGCCAAAAATATGATTTGAGGGAAAATTGCGCTAATAATAAGTCCAGGACGATATACAGTAGCACTATTGGGGGGGACAGAGTTGGGTTAAAAGATATATCAGGATACCCTAATTCGTGGACGGGGAATCCGAATCTGCAATAAAACTCTTATCCTTTAGAGAAAATTTTCGAGAAACATCTCATTTTTCATGTTAAAAAACAGTTTTCATGCAATAACACATGAAAAACAACATTTCCGACCATATCCTCAATTGAGTTATTTGTAGAGGAGGTCATTAGAAACCGAATGAAAAAAATTTTTACACGATTTCTCAAAAATGAAGCGAGTTACTTTCATCTGAAGTTTACAGGAAACAAATTGCATAGATATGCAAATTCCGAAAAACAAAATTTGAAAATGTTGTTTTCGTACTCAGTTAGACAAGTCTAACAACAATCAATAAAAACGGAAGAAAACAATTTTTTTCTGTCGAAAAAGGTTCTAATTTTCATACACTTTTACAGGATACCCGTGATATAACCTATATAGCATATTCTATATAACATATTTCATTCATATACAAAAAAAGATTCCATTTTCTAAAAATGCAAACAATATCCATCCTCATTATAAAAATATTCTTCTGCCTTTTCTCTCTGCGGTTCGGTCGGTTGGACTATTCTCTCTCGACTACACTCGCCTCTTCCATCAAGAGAAGAGGACCAACAGTCCCCTCCTAGTAGACTTTGGAAAGTCAGGAGCGGTATATCCGTATTGTCAAGCAGGCCGATTGGACGATCAACGTCAAGTTTTCGTGGGTTATTTGACTATTCTAATCAAGTTTCATATGCTGACGTTTTCTTGAATGGAGATGAATTCTCTCAGAAGCGAAAGGATATAATAATATAATATAATATATTTATCTTCTCTATACGGATCAAAAACGAGAAGATATATAGTGGCATATGTACTGATTGAGAACAATAAAGAAGAGACAAACTGCAAATTACTTAATCACAGTTTTTAGAGTATTACAAAAGATAGAAGAATTGGCAACGGTTACTAAATTTGCGTCTAAAGAATTCCACTCATGAACTATTCTATTAGCAATAAATGATAAATGTCTAGTTGATGAAGATGAAATAATAGACAATTTCATAGGGTGACCACGAGTAAGGTTTAATACATTAGAAAAGTTGAAAAAATCACGAGGGTTCATATCAATAAAATTGTGGATTATCTTAAATACAACAGCGAGATCAGTTCTACGTCTTCTCAGTTGGAGGGTGGGCAAATCCAGAATTGAGAGGCGTCGAGTGTAATCGGCAGGTGGGAGACGACACCGTGAGAAAACGATTCTGGAATAACGTTTAAGGACGGACTCGACTCTATTACACGTCGTTAAACAAGGAACATTCCACACTTCAGAAAAATATTCGAGCAAGGGACGGACGTATACACAGAAAAGGCGGGCTACGGGATTTAAATGATCGATGGATGTAAGAGCAGCGAGCGTTGGCTTTATTTATAATATTGTCGACATGCTTGTTAAACTTTAAGTCATCACTATATGTCAGGCCGAGATCAGTGATTTGAGATACAATAGGGAGAACTTCTGAGTCAATAGTAAAATTAACTGCAGGGTGTTTATTACCGATGCACATAATAACTGTTTTAGACTTGGACATAGTCAAACCACGCTCCAGGTATGCAGGACATCGAGACAAGACTGAAGGACGTTAGGATCGTTGATGGAATACACTTTAATATCATCAGCATACATATAACAGAAACTGCCAGAAGGAAGAAGGGATGGAATTTCACTAATATAAAGGGAGAAAAGTAATGGACCGATACAGCTACCTTGTGGTACGCCGCTAACTACTGGGAAAGAACGAGAGAAGGAATCACCAACTTTTACTTTTTGGGTGCGATTATTAAGGAAAGAGAAAAACCATTTGAGTAAGCAGCCACTTATGCCGTAAGATTCACATTTTTGAAGAAGGAGATTGATAGGGATGCTATCAAAAGCTCGACTGAAATCAACATATGCAACGGATATGATAAATCTTGTGGATAAGAAGATTCCCCCTGTTATGTCCCCTTCTGCATTTAATGTGCTGATAAGATAAATAATTGAATTGAATTATAAAAATATGAAATCGGAATTCTCTGGGTCATCCTGGTTGAGGGATTCGGAGGGCTAAACTATTATTACCCCAATAATATCTGGTCCGACTCAGCCCTGGAACCGCACCATTTAGGGGCGATCTGGGCTTCCGCAGTAGTGCCAAAATATGTTTTGCTTTATACAACGTGATAATTTGAAACTCGTCGCTCTGGCCAAACTCTCTTGTTTTCTTTATCTGCGAGAGAGTATTGCCGATGCGGAGAGTAAATTAGCTTTGAGTGCGCATTTGAAAAGGTTTTAGACGGCAACGTCTTATATTTCTCGAATATTTGCTTGATTCTTAATGCATTAATGTAATTTTTCATGTTCATGTTCGACTTATTTGGCTCATATTTTGTATTCCTAAACAACAGACATATCATACCTTTGAAGTCCTTTGAGGAACGGGGGATTTTGGTGAGATATTTGCAAATATCTAATCTTTGTTATGGATTATATGTAGATCTTTGTATGAGATAATAATAGAGAACTCACAAGAGAAAATGAATGGATATTTTACACTCACAGCGAACTGTCTCATATATGAGACACTCAGTGGCGAAGGAGGCGGAGCTCGTCATCGAGTGTCTCACATTTGAGACAATTGGAGTGGCGAAGTTATGGACCGAGAGTAGAGGGCAGTGAGACAATTGGTGTCTCGTATATGAGACATTGAATAGCTCACCTGAACTAGACTCCGCCCCTTTTAGATCATTCATATTATTATTATTGATTTTTGTTTCCATTCATTTCCTATACTTATCTGAGAACTTATATAAAGATGTTCATAAATCTAACAAGCTTTATCTATACAGTTAGCTAATAATGTAAAGCTGAACAAAAAGAACGGATGAAGGAATGCACAGAGTTAACAGAATGAGATCACACAAAGCACTGGTTAAACTATATCACGGGGATATTCACAGCATATTACTTAACAAAGTAATTGACAGAAACTATGTTACAAGAAATGGTTACTAAAATAACAACAATTGAAATAATAAAACTAATCACTTTCAGGAGATACAATCTTATGAAGCATTGAAGCGTTTCGGAAGCGTGTGGAGAGCGGGTGGACTTTTGCAAGCAATTCAAGAAAACACAAGAAATCTTTACATACAACGGGATAAGAATAATCGAATACATGATACACAGCCAGTAATGCAAACAGGGCAGAGCCAAAGGAGGTACCAACGTTGACATCACGTCCATCTATGAACATGTAGTATGATGCTTCTCTTTGAAGGCGAAACAATACCGGAGAACTGTCTCTGTTCCCTCTAGCGGCGAGGATTTGAAGAGCTGCGGTCTTGTCGCTTTCTCGCTAAAATTAATGATATTATATTAAATATATAAATAAATAAATAAATATTCTTACTGTAGTAGTAACTAATATAATAATTAGAATATTTAATGTAATAATAAAGAGAGTCTTTCTTTTCCGACTACTTTTACAATTACAATATTAACATTACTTTTCACTTTTCCTCTAATTTTCCAAGATTTTAACACATGACATTGGTCGTTTTTTTTCGATTTTTGGCAAATTTTTGCTCCAAATCCGGTCAGGCTTTGTACTTTGTAACATACTTTTCGCATTATGGTCAAAGATAACATCAGAAATCCGAGCGATAACTTGTAAGAATGAAGTACTACATGTGTGTTAAGTATGGAGCAACACTGAGTGTATAATATTGATTAATTTCTGCTAAAATCGATAATCCACAGGTTCTCCGACGTGTGCTCGCGCACTTCTACAAGCACTACGACGAGTGTCTACATCCGTGATGTCAAGGTGATAACGGTATTTTTTTGGGTACGGTAGCGGTCGATTCGGGTGTACGGTAGACTTGTGCCTTATTGTATTGAAGAGAAACTAATCGATAATCGACTATTCGATAGCATTCAGACATGATCTATGGCTACCCCATGGGTTAGCCAATTTTTGAAAAAAAATGAAATGATTTTAAAGAAAATTCTATGAAGATTTTGCAGTACGATTGATTATACAGTATGCTAACGTATACCAATTTTGATCCGCCACACTCCCGATTAACTTTATCACTTTTATCCTACATAAGTGCATTGTGCAAACACATACGCATTTAAAACCTTTCATAATAATTCATCATATACGTGAAAATGCTAACAATTGGCACTTTGTGGAGTTTGTTAAATTTAGTCGCAAATGTTTCACTTTTTTTCGTTTTGGCATTACACTTCTATGATAATCGAACTTAAACATTTCCAACATCTGTTAAATTATATTTCCACTTGCAGAACTCTATCAATACTGATCATGATGTACAATGCAGCGACTTACGACTGTACCCGTCTGGCAATGGTCCCACTCTTTGCATGTCCAACTATGTTTTTCAAATTCAACCATATTTATTCGTAGTATTCTCCCAATAAATATCACATCTATTAATATTTCGTTCAGCCAATTTCAACTGTTTTTTCTTACTAGTTTCCAATTTTTTCTTATCGATTACTCAGTCACAATACATTTCTATTGTACTGTTCGTGTGTTGAATCTACATAAAGAATGACAACGTACTATGTTTATGACGTGCTTTACGATGAGCTCGGTATTCATTCAGATTCTTCAGTACCGGATTGGTCAAACATTCTTTGCATACTAGTCGATACTGTAAATGTTAACGATGACTTGTCTATCGGTGCTCTAGCTACAGTAACCAGCGTTACTGTATTCATCATTTACCGTTCCATTGTGTCCTTGATGCATCGATCGAAGATGCTGCGTGAGTAGTTCGTCGGTAGCTAGAGACGTTCCGCAAAATTCATAAGGACATAAAGTCATGTCAACCCTACCAATTGTAAATCGATAAATGCACATGTCTTTATTCAATAAAAAAACGAAATAAAATACAGAATCATATAGAAAATACAACAAAAAATGATGAAAGTGACTCTGGGCGGAGTCTAAAATCGAAAGACAATTAATGTCTCATTAGTGAGTCACCGATTGTCTCACTATGGGTTTGAGTCACCAAGTGTCTCACATGTGAGACACTCCGCAATAGTGAGAGAATTCTTTCCGAGACAAATCAGTGAGACAATCACTATCTAAGTCATTTCGCCGTGAGTGTAAACGCCTCCTAAGCTTGAATGAAAACAGAAACTTATTGTTAGAATTTTTCTTAATTGATTAAAACAAATCCACGGAGGTTCTGTGGTTTTAATATGGAATGATACCAACTATGACATTTCATTATTAAATGACAATATCTACATATGATATGAAGGAAGTTTATTTGCATTGAGTTCCATCTCCATATCATATACCTAGGGGCCACAACGTGTATAACCGATTTTCGCTGAGAAAGTGGAAATTACATAGATTCGATGTGCCATGACCCCAATAAGACGATACTTTTTGCCGTTTGTCGATATCTTGTCTCTGAGGCGAGATACAGCTCGAAAACCACGCGCGCAACGCACTGTTGGAAAGGCAGAAAAAGCGAGATGAGAGAGTGAGGGGGCGGAGTCTTGTCTCTCTCCTCCCCCCCCTCCTTCCTTCGCGGCGTCTCCTTTCTTTGTCCAATCTCGGCCGTTTCTTCTGATTCTTTTTGTAATTTGCATTGCTCTCTTGAGTGATCATGTGTAATATATTTCTTTTAAAAAAATCGATAATGTGCAATGACAGTAGAAACAAAGAAAATGACAGTTTATCACAGGAAAATGCTGTTTCTCAGTCACCAAGCACTTGTAAAATAGAGTACAACTTCGGAAACAAGCGAATGATGTCCAGTTGGAGGTGAACAGTCAAGCGAACCGTATTTTTCACAGAAAAAAACGATACAGTAAGGCTGGGAAAAAGGGGAGGGTTACGGTAGCTGACCTGATAAGGCCGAAAACGGGACCGGAAATGAGACACATAACTATGAACATGTTTAAAATGAACGAGAAACAAGCAACAAACTAAGAACAACGAAATGGAATAACAAATACACTATTTGGAGACAACACAAGTCAGGTAGAGTAACAATTTCATGGGAACTAACATAATAATTAAAAGTAACATAATAATTAACAAACATAATAATTAAAGATTGATGGTTGGGAAGTTATCGATTGATTATCGATTAGTAGATCATCAACCTAGAGTTTTGAGCATAGCCTTACGATGCTTGTCCTTTCGCTTCTTTGCCTTCTTAGGATCCATAATGGCCGATTCGTCGAAGAGATTCACCTAAATTTAATAACTCAGTCAGAGATCAGAGATTAAAGATCAAAGATCCCGTTACTACCTCCTGCTGTTCTTCATACTCCAATTGTAGCAACTTCAACGCGGCCAGATTCACTACGTATGCATTCTAAATCGATTAATCTGTAGTAAATCAATCAATAAACCGTAAGGATCAATCAATAATATTAATCAATGATCAGTGGAACTAAATCGATAATCAATAACACACATTTTTGCTTCCTTAACCACTCACTAATTAAATTATCGATTGGTATTTTCATATAAATCGAATACCAATTGATCAAAACCGTGCGGGATACGAACCAACTACAAACAGTAATAATGTTTTGATTGATTGATCAGACCACAAACTACGGAAAGAGCAAATGTCAAAGATCACACTCACCTCTTTCTGCATGAATCCCGTTCGACTCTTGGGATCCTCGGTCCAATCACCAGTAATTCACAGGCACTGTAATGACACTAATTCAGCGAACTATGATATACCCTGGATGATTTAGGTTGTATGAGATGGTTGGACCGTGATAATGGTAGGTAAATACCCTATGAAGTTGACCGTCCCATCCTCATCTAGTAACTATTGCCTGAAATGATAAATTGATTTATTTATGTATTGATCGATCGATAGATTGATTGCGCGTGCGAGATGCAAAACGCACATGTATTTATTTTAAAATGAAAAGAAATAATGTAGTGTTGTTTACACAACTGATGTTTTGCAAGGATAATCTCAATAGAATGTGTCTATATGAATCCAAGTGAAATGTGATATGTTCCTTCTCTCATATTCCTACATCATTCATTTGTATATTCATTAATTAAATCTCTTTGATTAAGTAGAAACTGATTACTCAGGTCACATTAGAGTATTGTACATTAATGTCGATCTATTCATCTTTCCTTATTTCTTTCTTCAGTTGAATTCATAATCGAATTCAGGCAAACTGGGATTTCTTGAAAGGAATCTCGAATATCTTTTTCATCTTTTCTTTAAACAAAGAAGCTCTAAAAGAGTTATTTTTACAATTCGGAGTTATCTTATATTATTCGATTGTTTTCTTGGAGTGATACCATTTTTTAATTGAATGAAAAATTTCACATATGTAAATATCATGAATTTGTATCATTCTAGTTCAATTCATTTATCATGTATTAGATGTTAATTTTTGTTGATCTATAGCTTCATTGTCTCTATAGTTTCATACATTTCATTCCTTTTCATCAACATTCTTTATGCATGAATGATCTCCCATCTATCGAGCATAATTCATCATATTGTTCTCACCAATTCTGAGAAATATTCCATATACGTATCCCCATATGTAGGATCTCTAGGTACAATATTTATCAATAAATCACTAAATGACTTTACTTTTTTGGATTGATTTTTTAATCATTTTTAAAGACATGGGATTAATTCTTGTCTGCAGTAAAGATAATGAGAAGAGTTTTGATAGAACGTCATGTATATATACATCCTATAATTGAATTATTGGATTCTCTGAAATGTATAAGAGCTCAATAGAGCTCAATAGTTCATAAGTCCTCATTAATCCCTGTTATATGATAGAATAGTTCTTGGACTCCACCATCTAACCCTTTCTCTCTCTCTCACATACACTCTCTCTCGACTCCTCCCCTTTTTCCCTCTCTATCTTTATTCCTCTCTGTATTACATATCCATTTTTGTTGATCTCCATCATCATAACATTATTACGATATACGTATACTTGTACTTTCTTTTCCATTAATAATCCTGGTTCTATTATTCTTTATCTATATATTTCTAGTAGATATTGTCTACTCACAATCAGACTCATTCCACATTTTATTTACATTTCATAGATCGAGTCATATCGTTTTTGTTTTATTCTTTCTACTTTTAATAACCTAGTCTAGACTATTTCATGTGTTCCTATGTAATCCACTTCATTTTGTCCATTTCCCATGAGAGAACAGAAAATGAATTCGTCTTAAACTCTTCCAAAATGATCGTCATAACTCGTTTTCCTCCCATATTTCTTTTATCATATTCGTTATTTTCCATCTGATCGATATATTTGATGGACCTTTGTCTTCTCATAAATTCTAAGTCTTTTTCTGATTACTTTTTAGATTCTATCTACATGATTCATTTATTCTCTTCATTCTGATTTACAATGGAAATGATAGAAAATAACAGAATGAAACTTTCCATTTATTTTTTAAGTTGAAATTTTAAAAGTTGTTGATCTACAACAACAACAAAGGAGGTTCTTCTTCAATTCACATCTTCGTATTCATTCTTTTTTCTTCTTTTCTTACTTCCAGTATACTTAAAGAAGGGGACCCACGAGATTTGGGCTGCGCTATTGACATGAAGAACGTGGAACATAGGAAGCGACATTCCTTTCTCTATTAGATTTGACTGGTTGAACGCGTAGAGCGTGTGGCTCAGTGGTAAGTAGTCAGCGATTGTAACCGCGCCACGTGGGTTCGATTCCCGTTTGCAATTTTCTATATATTTGTACTTCAATTTCAAAAACTCGCGCCTTTCCCTGGACTTATCAATGAACTTTAAGCCCGAATTACGGTATTCCGGGGCATCTAAAATTTTAGAGAAAATTGTTTTTGTATACAAGGAGATGTGAGCCATAGTTCTGCCTGGCCAGTTTAGTCACGAAAAACTCGTGGGTCCCCTTCTTTAACTCTCGACTAAACAATGAACCAATAACTTATATGTAGATATGTTCTGTTCTTTTGAGTGAAAAGCGTTCAGTAGTCAATGATGTTCATATATTGGGATATACGGCGAGATTATTATCATTTCCTTGTTGTTCTTGAAATAGAAGAACTTCTCACTACGAAACTCAATGCTCCGGAAAAGAAGAGGAAATTAAGCAATCTTTGAAAGACAAGAAGAAGAATCGAAAATGATTGAAATTTGCGAGTTTTCGTTTTTAACATTTTGACAATATTTTATTCAATTTCATTTTCCTTTAGCCTTTTTTGGAATATTATTTCATATATGCATATTATTCTATTCTTATACAGTTCAAATATCCCTTCTTTTGTGTCATTTCTCATTGAGATATAATCGTCTTCTTATTTCCTATGTAACCATAGAGCTCTTGTATAACTTTATTTTCCCTTCCATTGGAATGACTTCATTTGCCATTTCTTGTAAAAACAAATAATAATATTATTATTTTTATTGTATTATAGATGATATTAGAAGAATCAAATTCATCTTCACTAGAGTACTGTAACAGATCTCAGGTATGCATTAATACAATTAAAATAATTTTATTCTTACAATTAGTTTTATTGGAAACTATATTAATATTGAGACACCCTGTCCATTAGAATCGATAATCTTCTTCTGTCACAACTCCCTATGATTCAGACCAAATTTTTATGTATCCTATGTTGAAGCCTGAAATCTTCTCTATATGACATTGAATGAATTTTGATTTAATTAATTCCCAAAAATGTGGTCTGTAATGCTACAAACTTATATGAAAAAACCAAAACAATTGAGTTGGGAAATTCTACCATGAAAACCTTAGAAATTTAATTTTTGTCAATCATTTGAAATTTTTTTTTATTACAACTTGCTTCAAAATCAGATTTACGGTTACTTATTTTTCTGAATCTGGCAATTGATCAGAACAAAATTCGTATAATACCATATTGGGGGGGGGGGGGTTCCAACATAGGATACATGAAAAGGTGGTCACTCGAAAATTTTTCAAGAAGAAACATAACTTATATAGTAAGAAATCAAAGACATCGAAAACAATACAAAATGTTAAAGAAGCATAATGGATAAAAATTAAATTAAAATAAATTTGAAGCTATTTTTGTATTTTCGTTGCCCATACGCATATATGAATATTGATTTCATTTCGTGTGGATTTGTTGATGGCCATATAGTAATGTATATTATGCATACTCCCGTTGGATGGGAGTATTACCTAGGTTTTTTCCTAAAAAAAATAATAGAAACTATTCACATTCATTCGTATTCGACCTACTTTGTTTATTTACGTTTGGATAATCTGAATTTGTCCAAATTCAAATTTAATTGAGATATTTAACAATCGATGTCCTGGTCCTGGACTGTACGATGCTTATACCAATCAATGCACACTTGCTTATGCAGTACAATTTGAAGATCAAGATACGGATAATGTAATGAAAGTGAGTGAATATATAGATTCAAACTATGATCAAAGAAATCTTTATCAAATATGCCCTATTTCAGATATTATATGGAGTGATATTTCCTATTCTTGTCATTTTAGTTGTAATAACTAACGGAGTTGTCGTTTTCATACTTAGAACACACAAAAATGTAAGGTTATCTGATATAGATATATCTAAACGATATAGCAAATACTTTTAATATTATCGATTCAGCATTTAAGATTTTTATGAATTAAATAATATTACTTTTCTATTATTCTAGACTCGTTCATCAGTTGAACCTTTATTATGGATGGGAGTGTCTGCTATATTCATGGCTCTTTCTCCACTTCCATTTACTCTTTATTTCTATACATTTGATCATTTAAATGACATTCAACAAACATCCTTTCTGTGCCAAATCAAAAAGGTATTATGTCTGTAGAAAAAAAGTGAAATTAAAAAAAAAGTTTAGATTTGTATGGAGGAAGTTCCTTTCTTTTTCAATACACTTATTACATTTCTAACACTTTTATTGGGTGTTCAAAGGTCTCAATAGATATATGCTTATATTCAAGGTTTATCTAATGAATATAATAGATTCATAGCAATTCAATATCCTCTTCGTTCACGTGATTGGTGTTCACAAAAAGTAACTAATAGAGCTATAAAGGTAATTCATATCATTTATACCAAATTGATTCATTATTGGGGAATATCCAAGTATTGAGGTGGATATGAACATGAGGAATCATCAAACATTATTATCCAAAACAAAATCATAAAAGTTCCAATATCGTGTACCATGTCTTTCGTCATGTTTTTGTTTTAATCACGAGATGAATACAATGAACATTATACATTGTTCATTTGAGATAAATGAATTATTATAAGTTCAAAATATAATCAGATACATTCATCGGATGAAGCAGATGAAGCAGCAATAAGAGAAAGATTCCTTATTCAAGAAAATAAGGAATCTTTCTCTTATTGTTAGTATGTACACGAAATAGACTTTGTGTAGAATTAAATTGCTTTCGATATTTAGTAGGGATATAAGTAAATTCGATTTCTTCTATACCTACCAAATAATTAAAAAAAGATTTAATAGAAAAAAGAGATTGTAGCGTAACAAAAAATAGATGAAAGTTTTTTCCCAGATTTCTTTTACTGTTGCTTCCATCTTTTCTACTATTAATTTTGCTTCAGAATCACCTATGCTTGTTCATTTCTGTGTTAATGTAAGTCACTGTTATATTTTAATATTTATAAATTATCGATTGATTATAGGGTTTAGCTTCTGAGGATATATGGGTAGGAACTTGTGTTATGGCTCACACTCCATTACAGATATGGTATCTTTTTGATTGACCTCATATATCAAATTGCTTACTATTCATTGTCATTGTTCAATAAAAAGACAGAGAGCAATCGTTTCGTTCCATTGTCTTCTAATGAAATAGATTTAAGGGTTGGCATTCATCGATATTCATCCTTTCTTTCAACAATGAGATTAACAATATTGTTAATTCCTTCATTTACTCTATTCATATTGACAATTCTATTGATAAGAACTCTGAGAGATTCAAATCTATCACAAATATCAACACAATCTCATCGAAGTTCTAAAACAAGGTAAATACAAGTAGTTATGAATGGCTATTTTGATATACATTTATTATAGAAAATCAACATCAAAAACTACATTAATGTTAACAGTTATAATAGTTCTTTTTCTTGTAGCACGAATACCTTCAGTTTCATTACTTTTACTTAATCAGGTAATATATTAACAATGTGTAAAGTGGGACAATATATTATTAATGAGATCAATATAAATCTTTTATATTTTCAGTTATGGGAATCATTTGGAGAATGCAATAAAGGACATACCCATCCATTATGTTATTTTCCAACATTTTCTAATATGATCTTCATCGCAGTTCATCCTCTCACATTTGCTGTCTACCTCCTTATGAGCAAGTATGAAACATTTGACACATTTCCGAATTATCAAGAGATTAGCTAATATGTAGAAAGTATAGTCTAGTCTATAATTCTATTGACTATTCCTGAATCTTCTCGTTATCTCTCTGTGTACAGAAGAACCAAAGACAAATTTTGGATTTTTCTTAAAATGTCATGATTCACTTTCATATTTTTGTCATACCATCTATCATGCTTAAATATCACATTATACTTTTTTGTTGAAAAATGGATTAAGTTATCTAGTATAAGGTGACGATATATGTAAGTAACGCTCGTTTTTTCGTCTATACTTCATTCTCCTCGATCTTCCACTGTCCATTCTGTTTACACTATAGAGGGGGTCCTTCGAGTATTCAGTTCCACCATCGAGAATACCTTGAACTTTCCTCCAAGACAGAATTCAAGTTATGTTCTTCCTCTTCCGCTATGGCTTGGAATCCCCGACATCTAACAACGCCGAGCAGAGGTGTAACCCTCACATGCTCCCCTACCCTTCAGAGGTGTAACCCTCACATGCTCCCCTACCCTTCAGAGGTGTAACCCTCACATGCTCCCCTACCCTTCAGAGGTGTAACCCTCACATGCTCCCCTACCCTTCAGAGGTGTAACCCTCACATGCTCCCCTACCCTTCAGAGGTGTAACCCTCACATGCTCCCCTACCCTTCAGAGGTGTAACCCTCACATGCTCCCCTACCCTTCAGAGGTGTAACCCTCACATGCTCCCCTACCCTTCAGAGGTGTAACCCTCACATGCTCCCCTACCCTTCAGAGGTGTAACCCTCACATGCTCCCCTACCCTTCAGAGGTGTAACCCTCACATGCTCCCCTACCCTTCAGAGGTGTAACCCTCACATGCTCCCCTACCCTTCAGAGGTGTAACCCTCACATGCTCCCCTACCCTTCAGAGGTGTAACCCTCACATGCTCCCCTACCCTTCAGAGGTGTAACCCTCACATGCTCCCCTACCCTTCAGAGGTGTAACCCTCACATGCTCCCCTACCCTTCAGAGGTGTAACCCTCACATGCTCCCCTACCCTTCAGAGGTGTAACCCTCACATGCTCCCCTACCCTTCAGAGGTGTAACCCTCACATGCTCCCCTACCCTTCAGAGGTGTAACCCTCACATGCTCCCCTACCCTTCAGAGGTGTAACCCTCACATGCTCCCCTACCCTTCAGAGGTGTAACCCTCACATGCTCCCCTACCCTTCAGAGGTGTAACCCTCACATGCTCCCCTACCCTTCAGAGGTGTAACCCTCACATGCTCCCCTACCCTTCAGAGGTGTAACCCTCACATGCTCCCCTACCCTTCAGAGGTGTAACCCTCACATGCTCCCCTACCCTTCAGAGGTGTAACCCTCACATGCTCCCCTACCCTTCAGAGGTGTAACCCTCACATGCTCCCCTACCCTTCAGAGGTGTAACCCTCACATGCTCCCCTACCCTTCAGAGGTGTAACCCTCACATGCTCCCCTACCCTTCAGAGGTGTAACCCTCACATGCTCCCCTACCCTTCAGAGGTGTAACCCTCACATGCTCCCCTACCCTTCAGAGGTGTAACCCTCACATGCTCCCCTACCCTTCAGAGGTGTAACCCTCACATGCTCCCCTACCCTTCAGAGGTGTAACCCTCACATGCTCCCCTACCCTTCAGAGGTGTAACCCTCACATGCTCCCCTACCCTTCAGAGGTGTAACCCTCACATGCTCCCCTACCCTTCAGAGGTGTAACCCTCACATGCTCCCCTACCCTTCAGAGGTGTAACCCTCACATGCTCCCCTACCCTTCAGAGGTGTAACCCTCACATGCTCCCCTACCCTTCAGAGGTGTAACCCTCACATGCTCCCCTACCCTTCAGAGGTGTAACCCTCACATGCTCCCCTACCCTTCAGAGGTGTAACCCTCACATGCTCCCCTACCCTTCAGAGGTGTAACCCTCACATGCTCCCCTACCCTTCAGAGGTGTAACCCTCACATGCTCCCCTACCCTTCAGAGGTGTAACCCTCACATGCTCCCCTACCCTTCAGAGGTGTAACCCTCACATGCTCCCCTACCCTTCAGAGGTGTAACCCTCACATGCTCCCCTACCCTTCAGAGGTGTAACCCTCACATGCTCCCCTACCCTTCAGAGGTGTAACCCTCACATGCTCCCCTACCCTTCAGAGGTGTAACCCTCACATGCTCCCCTACCCTTCAGAGGTGTAACCCTCACATGCTCCCCTACCCTTCAGAGGTGTAACCCTCACATGCTCCCCTACCCTTCAGAGGTGTAACCCTCACATGCTCCCCTACCCTTCAGAGGTGTAACCCTCACATGCTCCCCTACCCTTCAGAGGTGTAACCCTCACATGCTCCCCTACCCTTCAGAGGTGTAACCCTCACATGCTCCCCTACCCTTCAGAGGTGTAACCCTCACATGCTCCCCTACCCTTCAGAGGTGTAACCCTCACATGCTCCCCTACCCTTCAGAGGTGTAACCCTCACATGCTCCCCTACCCTTCAGAGGTGTAACCCTCACATGCTCCCCTACCCTTCAGAGGTGTAACCCTCACATGCTCCCCTACCCTTCAGAGGTGTAACCCTCACATGCTCCCCTACCCTTCAGAGGTGTAACCCTCACATGCTCCCCTACCCTTCAGAGGTGTAACCCTCACATGCTCCCCTACCCTTCAGAGGTGTAACCCTCACATGCTCCCCTACCCTTCAGAGGTGTAACCCTCACATGCTCCCCTACCCTTCAGAGGTGTAACCCTCACATGCTCCCCTACCCTTCAGAGGTGTAACCCTCACATGCTCCCCTACCCTTCAGAGGTGTAACCCTCACATGCTCCCCTACCCTTCAGAGGTGTAACCCTCACATGCTCCCCTACCCTTCAGAGGTGTAACCCTCACATGCTCCCCTACCCTTCAGAGGTGTAACCCTCACATGCTCCCCTACCCTTCAGAGGTGTAACCCTCACATGCTCCCCTACCCTTCAGAGGTGTAACCCTCACATGCTCCCCTACCCTTCAGAGGTGTAACCCTCACATGCTCCCCTACCCTTCAGAGGTGTAACCCTCACATGCTCCCCTACCCTTCAGAGGTGTAACCCTCACATGCTCCCCTACCCTTCAGAGGTGTAACCCTCACATGCTCCCCTACCCTTCAGAGGTGTAACCCTCACATGCTCCCCTACCCTTCAGAGGTGTAACCCTCACATGCTCCCCTACCCTTCAGAGGTGTAACCCTCACATGCTCCCCTACCCTTCAGAGGTGTAACCCTCACATGCTCCCCTACCCTTCAGAGGTGTAACCCTCACATGCTCCCCTACCCTTCAGAGGTGTAACCCTCACATGCTCCCCTACCCTTCAGAGGTGTAACCCTCACATGCTCCCCTACCCTTCAGAGGTGTAACCCTCACATGCTCCCCTACCCTTCAGAGGTGTAACCCTCACATGCTCCCCTACCCTTCAGAGGTGTAACCCTCACATGCTCCCCTACCCTTCAGAGGTGTAACCCTCACATGCTCCCCTACCCTTCAGAGGTGTAACCCTCACATGCTCCCCTACCCTTCAGAGGTGTAACCCTCACATGCTCCCCTACCCTTCAGAGGTGTAACCCTCACATGCTCCCCTACCCTTCAGAGGTGTAACCCTCACATGCTCCCCTACCCTTCAGAGGTGTAACCCTCACATGCTCCCCTACCCTTCAGAGGTGTAACCCTCACATGCTCCCCTACCCTTCAGAGGTGTAACCCTCACATGCTCCCCTACCCTTCAGAGGTGTAACCCTCACATGCTCCCCTACCCTTCAGAGGTGTAACCCTCACATGCTCCCCTACCCTTCAGAGGTGTAACCCTCACATGCTCCCCTACCCTTCAGAGGTGTAACCCTCACATGCTCCCCTACCCTTCAGAGGTGTAACCCTCACATGCTCCCCTACCCTTCAGAGGTGTAACCCTCACATGCTCCCCTACCCTTCAGAGGTGTAACCCTCACATGCTCCCCTACCCTTCAGAGGTGTAACCCTCACATGCTCCCCTACCCTTCAGAGGTGTAACCCTCACATGCTCCCCTACCCTTCAGAGGTGTAACCCTCACATGCTCCCCTACCCTTCAGAGGTGTAACCCTCACATGCTCCCCTACCCTTCAGAGGTGTAACCCTCACATGCTCCCCTACCCTTCAGAGGTGTAACCCTCACATGCTCCCCTACCCTTCAGAGGTGTAACCCTCACATGCTCCCCTACCCTTCAGAGGTGTAACCCTCACATGCTCCCCTACCCTTCAGAGGTGTAACCCTCACATGCTCCCCTACCCTTCAGAGGTGTAACCCTCACATGCTCCCCTACCCTTCAGAGGTGTAACCCTCACATGCTCCCCTACCCTTCAGAGGTGTAACCCTCACATGCTCCCCTACCCTTCAGAGGTGTAACCCTCACATGCTCCCCTACCCTTCAGAGGTGTAACCCTCACATGCTCCCCTACCCTTCAGAGGTGTAACCCTCACATGCTCCCCTACCCTTCAGAGGTGTAACCCTCACATGCTCCCCTACCCTTCAGAGGTGTAACCCTCACATGCTCCCCTACCCTTCAGAGGTGTAACCCTCACATGCTCCCCTACCCTTCAGAGGTGTAACCCTCACATGCTCCCCTACCCTTCAGAGGTGTAACCCTCACATGCTCCCCTACCCTTCAGAGGTGTAACCCTCACATG
The DNA here is from genome assembly GCA_943737045.1 of Parapristionchus giblindavisi. Lineage (NCBI taxonomy): Eukaryota > Metazoa > Nematoda > Chromadorea > Rhabditida > Diplogasteridae > Parapristionchus > Parapristionchus giblindavisi. The sequence goes on along the minus strand of CALSFV010000144.1, from coordinate 44,990 downwards.
CTCCCCTACCCTTCAGAGGTGTAACCCTCACATGCTCCCCTACCCTTCAGAGGTGTAACCCTCACATGCTCCCCTACCCTTCAGAGGTGTAACCCTCACATGCTCCCCTACCCTTCAGAGGTGTAACCCTCACATGCTCCCCTACCCTTCAGAGGTGTAACCCTCACATGCTCCCCTACCCTTCAGAGGTGTAACCCTCACATGCTCCCCTACCCTTCAGAGGTGTAACCCTCACATGCTCCCCTACCCTTCAGAGGTGTAACCCTCACATGCTCCCCTACCCTTCAGAGGTGTAACCCTCACATGCTCCCCTACCCTTCAGAGGTGTAACCCTCACATGCTCCCCTACCCTTCAGAGGTGTAACCCTCACATGCTCCCCTACCCTTCAGAGGTGTAACCCTCACATGCTCCCCTACCCTTCAGAGGTGTAACCCTCACATGCTCCCCTACCCTTCAGAGGTGTAACCCTCACATGCTCCCCTACCCTTCAGAGGTGTAACCCTCACACCCTGCCCTCACATGCTCCCCTACCCTTCAGAGGTGTAACCCTCACATGCTCCCCTACCCTTCAGAGGTGTAACCCTCACATGCTCCCCTACCCTTCAGAGGTGTAACCCTCACATGCTCCCCTACCCTTCAGAGGTGTAACCCTCACATGCTCCCCTACCCTTCAGAGGTGTAACCCTCACATGCTCCCCTACCCTTCAGAGGTGTAACCCTCACATGCTCCCCTACCCTTCAGAGGTGTAACCCTCACATGCTCCCCTACCCTTCAGAGGTGTAACCCTCACATGCTCCCCTACCCTTCAGAGGTGTAACCCTCACATGCTCCCCTACCCTTCAGAGGTGTAACCCTCACATGCTCCCCTACCCTTCAGAGGTGTAACCCTCACATGCTCCCCTACCCTTCAGAGGTGTAACCCTCACATGCTCCCCTACCCTTCAGAGGTGTAACCCTCACATGCTCCCCTACCCTTCAGAGGTGTAACCCTCACATGCTCCCCTACCCTTCAGAGGTGTAACCCTCACATGCTCCCCTACCCTTCAGAGGTGTAACCCTCACATGCTCCCCTACCCTTCAGAGGTGTAACCCTCACATGCTCCCCTACCCTTCAGAGGTGTAACCCTCACATGCTCCCCTACCCTTCAGAGGTGTAACCCTCACATGCTCCCCTACCCTTCAGAGGTGTAACCCTCACATGCTCCCCTACCCTTCAGAGGTGTAACCCTCACATGCTCCCCTACCCTTCAGAGGTGTAACCCTCACATGCTCCCCTACCCTTCAGAGGTGTAACCCTCACATGCTCCCCTACCCTTCAGAGGTGTAACCCTCACATGCTCCCCTACCCTTCAGAGGTGTAACCCTCACATGCTCCCCTACCCTTCAGAGGTGTAACCCTCACATGCTCCCCTACCCTTCAGAGGTGTAACCCTCACATGCTCCCCTACCCTTCAGAGGTGTAACCCTCACATGCTCCCCTACCCTTCAGAGGTGTAACCCTCACATGCTCCCCTACCCTTCAGAGGTGTAACCCTCACATGCTCCCCTACCCTTCAGAGGTGTAACCCTCACATGCTCCCCTACCCTTCAGAGGTGTAACCCTCACATGCTCCCCTACCCTTCAGAGGTGTAACCCTCACATGCTCCCCTACCCTTCAGAGGTGTAACCCTCACATGCTCCCCTACCCTTCAGAGGTGTAACCCTCACATGCTCCCCTACCCTTCAGAGGTGTAACCCTCACATGCTCCCCTACCCTTCAGAGGTGTAACCCTCACATGCTCCCCTACCCTTCAGAGGTGTAACCCTCACATGCTCCCCTACCCTTCAGAGGTGTAACCCTCACATGCTCCCCTACCCTTCAGAGGTGTAACCCTCACATGCTCCCCTACCCTTCAGAGGTGTAACCCTCACATGCTCCCCTACCCTTCAGAGGTGTAACCCTCACATGCTCCCCTACCCTTCAGAGGTGTAACCCTCACATGCTCCCCTACCCTTCAGAGGTGTAACCCTCACATGCTCCCCTACCCTTCAGAGGTGTAACCCTCACATGCTCCCCTACCCTTCAGAGGTGTAACCCTCACATGCTCCCCTACCCTTCAGAGGTGTAACCCTCACATGCTCCCCTACCCTTCAGAGGTGTAACCCTCACATGCTCCCCTACCCTTCAGAGGTGTAACCCTCACATGCTCCCCTACCCTTCAGAGGTGTAACCCTCACATGCTCCCCTACCCTTCAGAGGTGTAACCCTCACATGCTCCCCTACCCTTCAGAGGTGTAACCCTCACATGCTCCCCTACCCTTCAGAGGTGTAACCCTCACATGCTCCCCTACCCTTCAGAGGTGTAACCCTCACATGCTCCCCTACCCTTCAGAGGTGTAACCCTCACATGCTCCCCTACCCTTCAGAGGTGTAACCCTCACATGCTCCCCTACCCTTCAGAGGTGTAACCCTCACATGCTCCCCTACCCTTCAGAGGTGTAACCCTCACATGCTCCCCTACCCTTCAGAGGTGTAACCCTCACATGCTCCCCTACCCTTCAGAGGTGTAACCCTCACATGCTCCCCTACCCTTCAGAGGTGTAACCCTCACATGCTCCCCTACCCTTCAGAGGTGTAACCCTCACATGCTCCCCTACCCTTCAGAGGTGTAACCCTCACATGCTCCCCTACCCTTCAGAGGTGTAACCCTCACATGCTCCCCTACCCTTCAGAGGTGTAACCCTCACATGCTCCCCTACCCTTCAGAGGTGTAACCCTCACATGCTCCCCTACCCTTCAGAGGTGTAACCCTCACATGCTCCCCTACCCTTCAGAGGTGTAACCCTCACATGCTCCCCTACCCTTCAGAGGTGTAACCCTCACATGCTCCCCTACCCTTCAGAGGTGTAACCCTCACATGCTCCCCTACCCTTCAGAGGTGTAACCCTCACATGCTCCCCTACCCTTCAGAGGTGTAACCCTCACATGCTCCCCTACCCTTCAGAGGTGTAACCCTCACATGCTCCCCTACCCTTCAGAGGTGTAACCCTCACATGCTCCCCTACCCTTCAGAGGTGTAACCCTCACATGCTCCCCTACCCTTCAGAGGTGTAACCCTCACATGCTCCCCTACCCTTCAGAGGTGTAACCCTCACATGCTCCCCTACCCTTCAGAGGTGTAACCCTCACATGCTCCCCCCTAGAGGTGTAACCCTCACATGCAGAGGTGTAACCCTCACATGCTCCCCTACCCTTCAGAGGTGTAACCCTCACATGCTCCCCCCTTCAGAGGTGTAACCCTCACATGCTCCCCTACCCTTCAGAGGTGTAACCCTCACATGCTCCCCTACCCTTCAGAGGTGTAACCCTCACATGCTCCCCTACCCTTCAGAGGTGTAACCCTCACATGCTCCCCTACCCTTCAGAGGTGTAACCCTCACATGCTCCCCTACCCTTCAGAGGTGTAACCCTCACATGCTCCCCTACCCTTCAGAGGTGTAACCCTCACATGCTCCCCTACCCTTCAGAGGTGTAACCCTCACATGCTCCCCTACCCTTCAGAGGTGTAACCCTCACATGCTCCCCTACCCTTCAGAGGTGTAACCCTCACATGCTCCCCTACCCTTCAGAGGTGTAACCCTCACATGCTCCCCTACCCTTCAGAGGTGTAACCCTCACATGCTCCCCTACCCTTCAGAGGTGTAACCCTCACATGCTCCCCTACCCTTCAGAGGTGTAACCCTCACATGCTCCCCTACCCTTCAGAGGTGTAACCCTCACATGCTCCCCTACCCTTCAGAGGTGTAACCCTCACATGCTCCCCTACCCTTCAGAGGTGTAACCCTCACATGCTCCCCTACCCTTCAGAGGTGTAACCCTCACATGCTCCCCTACCCTTCAGAGGTGTAACCCTCACATGCTCCCCTACCCTTCAGAGGTGTAACCCTCACATGCTCCCCTACCCTTCAGAGGTGTAACCCTCACATGCTCCCCTACCCTTCAGAGGTGTAACCCTCACATGCTCCCCTACCCTTCAGAGGTGTAACCCTCACATGCTCCCCTACCCTTCAGAGGTGTAACCCTCACATGCTCCCCTACCCTTCAGAGGTGTAACCCTCACATGCTCCCCTACCCTTCAGAGGTGTAACCCTCACATGCTCCCCTACCCTTCAGAGGTGTAACCCTCACATGCTCCCCTACCCTTCAGAGGTGTAACCCTCACATGCTCCCCTACCCTTCAGAGGTGTAACCCTCACATGCTCCCCTACCCTTCAGAGGTGTAACCCTCACATGCTCCCCTACCCTTCAGAGGTGTAACCCTCACATGCTCCCCTACCCTTCAGAGGTGTAACCCTCACATGCTCCCCTACCCTTCAGAGGTGTAACCCTCACATGCTCCCCTACCCTTCAGAGGTGTAACCCTCACATGCTCCCCTACCCTTCAGAGGTGTAACCCTCACATGCTCCCCTACCCTTCAGAGGTGTAACCCTCACATGCTCCCCTACCCTTCAGAGGTGTAACCCTCACATGCTCCCCTACCCTTCAGAGGTGTAACCCTCACATGCTCCCCTACCCTTCAGAGGTGTAACCCTCACATGCTCCCCTACCCTTCAGAGGTGTAACCCTCACATGCTCCCCTACCCTTCAGAGGTGTAACCCTCACATGCTCCCCTACCCTTCAGAGGTGTAACCCTCACATGCTCCCCTACCCTTCAGAGGTGTAACCCTCACATGCTCCCCTACCCTTCAGAGGTGTAACCCTCACATGCTCCCCTACCCTTCAGAGGTGTAACCCTCACATGCTCCCTTACCCTTCAGAGGTGTAACCCTCACATGCTCCCCTACCCTTCAGAGGTGTAACCCTCACATGCTCCCCTACCCTTCAGAGGTGTAACCCTCACATGCTCCCCTACCCTTCAGAGGTGTAGCCCTCACATGCTCCCCTACCCTTCAGAGGTGTAACCCTCACATGCTCCCCTAACCTTCAGAGGTGTAACCCTCACATGCTCCCCTACCCTTCAGAGGTGTAACCCTCACATGCTCCCCTACCCTTCAGAGGTATAACCCTCACATGCTCCCCTACCCTTCAGAGGTATAACCCTCACATGCTCCCCTACCCTTCATACTCACCTGACCTTATCACCTTTTCCACCTCAAACAGAAGAGCTTCAAAGTACGAGCCACTATCTAGAGCGTACTTGGCAACTATTTCACGAATGAGACTCAGTCCTTTTATCACGAATTGATTCATAAACTGCCAGGTATGTAGATAGCAGAAGGTCATCAATTCGAATGGAGAATACTTCTAGAATCCACCACGTTTTATTAAAATTTTGTGATTTTTTTTGGAATGTGAAAAATGAGCGTTACTTTTGTTGTCACCGTGTACTGTCAAAACGAAAAGGAGCAAAACAGTTACTTTTGTTGTCACCGTGTACTGTCAAAACGAAAAGGAGCAAAACAGTTACTTTTGTTGTCACCGTGTACTGTCAAAACGAAAAGGAGCAAAACAGTTACTTTTGTTGTCACCGTGTACTGTCAAAACGAAAAGGAGCAAAACAGTTACTTTTGTTGTCACCGTGTACTGTCAAAACGAAAAGGAGCAAAACAGTTACTTTTGTTGTCACCGTGTACTGTCAAAACGAAAAGGAGCAAAACAGTTACTTTTGTTGTCACCGTGTACTGTCAAAACGAAAAGGAGCAAAACAGTTACTTTTGTTGTCACCGTGTACTGTCAAAACGAAAAGGAGCAAAACAGTTACTTTTGTTGTCACCGTGTACTGTCAAAACGAAAAGGAGCAAAACAGTTACTTTTGTTGTCACCGTGTACTGTCAAAACGAAAAGGAGCAAAACAGTTACTTTTGTTGTCACCGTGTACTGTCAAAACGAAAAGGAGCAAAACAGTTACTTTTGTTGTCACCGTGTACTGTCAAAACGAAAAGGAGCAAAACAGTTACTTTTGTTGTCACCGTGTACTGTCAAAACGAAAAGGAGCAAAACAGTTACTTTTGTTGTCACCGTGTACTGTCAAAACGAAAAGGAGCAAAACAGTTACTTTTGTTGTCACCGTGTACTGTCAAATCGAAAAGGAGCAAAACAGTTACTTTTGTTGTCACCGTGTACTGTCAAAACGAAAAGGAGCAAAACAGTTACTTTTGTTGTCACCGTGTACTGTCAAAACGAAAAGGAGCAAAACAGTTACTTTTGTTGTCACCGTGTACTGTCAAAACGAAAAGGAGCAAAACAGTTACTTTTGTTGTCACCGTGTACTGTCAAAACGAAAAGGAGCAAAACAGTTACTTTTGTTGTCACCGTGTACTGTCAAAACGAAAAGGAGCAAAACAGTTACTTTTGTTGTCACCGTGTACTGTCAAAACGAAAAGGAGCAAAACAGTTACTTTTGTTGTCACCGTGTACTGTCAAATCGAAAAGGAGCAAAACAGTTACTTTTATTTTTTATTAAATTTCTTAGCCCTCAATAAATTGTTAAAATATACATTGACGATTTTTAAAATATCGCCGAAATTACCGGTTCAGCAATTTCGGCACTGGGAAAGCCGGCAATTTCGGCAATTCGGCAATTCGGCAACGCATTGCCGCACAGCTCTGCCAAGGACTGAACGTTTATGATATTTGCAGACGTTTTCGTTCTTCACTTCGTAATCTTCTACGATTGAAGAAATTGACAAATGATGACTCGAATTGTGCACCATTTCAATCATCAAGAAATGGAACTTTGTGTAATACAAAAGATAAACGTCAAAGTGAATACTTCTATTAAATGACAATTAATAATGAATTCATTAATAGATAATCGTTGTGATACTCCTCTTCTTTGTAATAAAACAGATTGTGATGGAGGATTTGAAGATTCACTGGTATTAATAATATAATGATAATTATCTTTAGATCTGTAATATATATAATAATTAAAGCGTAAGAATGGAACAAGTGGAGGAGGAGATAAAATGGAAGAAGAATGAAGAATATGTCTATTGTACTGTCAAATGTGAAACATTTCTCTGAAATGGTGATTGTATCAAAAATCAATGAAGTGATTAATTTCCTACCTTTTTGAATAGCAGTTGACATACAATGTACTTAAAAGGGGTTATGATAGATGGGTACTTATGTTGGTAAACAGTGAAAAAATCTCAAAGAGAACTTTGAAACGAACAAATAAAGTATGTGGTACGAATTTGTTCATATTGTAAGATTGTTTTTCTGATGATGATTGTATCTTTAACTTATTTTTGTTCAACATTTTTCTCTAGATTTTTAATTTTTTTCTTTCTATATATCACTTTGATATTTAATTATGTGTTTTACCATCTTTAGAAACATAAATTAAATATTTCGATTGTATCATAATCACTTGCTAGATATAAAATATCATTGTAGGCGATAAAAATATAAATAAATAAATAAATAATATCTTTATGTGCGTTTCAAGTAAGAATGATAATGAGATACATAGAGAAATGCATTAGGGACACATAAATACAATACCACAACGAGGTAGTAAGGTTGAATTAACAGATAATGATGATATAACTATAATTATAAAGCATAGGTAGAAATACAATTACGAAAGATTTTGACATTAGGACAAATTATGGTAGAATTAGGCAGTAAATTCCAAGAATTGACAACTCTGTTCGAGATAAAGTTCAAAAAACGTTTGGATTTACAATTATATTTGACAAGTTGAAAATTATTTCTGCGAGAGGAGTTTCTATTGTAATAAAATGATAATCTGAAGATAGATGAATTGTCAAATTCTATGAATCTATTAAGTGCCTTATAAGTGAAACATAAATCAATAAGTGCGCGTCTACGTTCAAGTGGTTCGAGATTTAGAGCTAACAAACGGTCAGAATATGATATGCGTGGTTGGAGACATTTAGCATAGATGTGACGGGTATAATCTTGTTGTACTTTCTCAATAAGATCAATAAGATATTGTTCGTGCGGGGACCATGGTTGATCATGCGTGGTATAGTTTCATCCTCTCGATATTTAAACATTAACGTAATCTAAAAGAACATAATATGAGAATGAATATGATGATGAATACATTCAAATGTAGATGTTCTCTTCTTAATACAAGTATAGATTATCATCTATAATGCCTTTGTCGTTCAATCTCTTTACTCTTATCATATATTTAGATCTTCTTTCTTGTGACCCTTTACTCTGATTATAATCTCATTCACTATTTAAAAGCTCTCGATTTCGTCTTCTTTCCTCATCATACCTTCATATAATATAAAAAGTAGGAACTCCCTTAACATTCATCCATTCAATCATTAATAGACACATTTATTTCTATCGATTTTTGTCGATTACAATGAGATTATTCTAACAACTTCTTCATCTTTTCCACCTTCAATAGAAAAGGAATGAACATATAATCTAAAGTTTGCTTTCACTGACCTATTTTATTCCAATGAAAAGTGATAACCAATCTATTCACTTTCTCTAATATCCTCCCCTCTACCACCAACCTGATTAAGCTCCACTACAAAACTATTGTCCATATTATAATTCCTTATTAACAGTTTCATTATATTAACATGTCTATGTATCTTTGTTGGGTGTATGTATTCACATCAATATAAACCTCTTCCACAAGATGACGATACTTCATTAACCTTTCATTATGTAACTTCTTCTATTTATACCATAACTCAATTCATTCTCTAGTAACTCTAACGAACTTTCTCTATCAATTCATAGTTATCTATATATCTTTATTATATATCATATTGTGAATTACGACACGTCGAAGTCGCGTTTAGTAAAGGTCCCTCTTTCACATAATCGAAATAGAAACAATATTCTCTCTGGTTTGGACTGAAGGTGAAGATTAGTGCTTTCAAGAATGTATGTTATAGCCAGAGCTAAGAAGATCGTGTATGAAATGTATTCATATGCAAGATATTTCATATATTCCTTCATCTATTTCATCATATTACTCATATACTCGTTATTCATGTTGTATTATGTCCTAGAAAGATTAGTATCTCACCAATCATTTGAATCATTCTATACAGAGGGCATGGTGTCTGCTACACTTTCTACTCCCTACCTCTCCCTCTCTCTATCTCTACCTCTACTCCCTACCTCTCCCTCTCTCTATCTCTACCTCTACTCCCTACCTCTCCCTCTCTCTATCTCTACCTCTACTCCCTACCTCTCCCTCTCTCTATCTCTACCTCTACTCCCTACCTCTCCCTCTCTCTATCTCTACCTCTACTCCCTACCTCTCCCTCTCTCTATCTCTACCTCTACTCCCTACCTCTCCCTCTCTCTATCTCTACCTCTACTCCCTACCTCTCCCTCTACTCCCTACCTCTCCCTCTCTCTATCTCTACCTCTACTCCCTACCTCTCCCTCTCTCTATCTCTACCTCTACTCCCTACTTCTCCCTCTCTCTATCTCTACCTCTACTCCCTACCTCTCCCTCTCTCTATCTCTACCTCTACTCCCTACCTCTCCCTCTCTCTATCTCTACCTCTACTCCCTACCTCTCCCTCTCTCTATCTCTACCTCTACTCCCTACCTCTCCCTCTCTCTATCTCTACCTCTACTCCCTACCTCTCCCTCTCTCTATCTCTACCTCTACTCCCTACCTCTCCCTCTACTCCCTACCTCTCCCTCTCTCTATCTCTACCTCTACTCCCTACCTCTCCCTCTCTCTATCTCTACCTCTACTCCCTACTTCTCCCTCTCTCTCTATCTCTACCTCTACTCCCTACCTCTCCCTCTCTCTATCTCTACCTCTACTCCCTACCTCTCCCTCTCTCTATCTCTACCTCTACTCCCTACCTCTCCCTCTCTCTATCTCTACCTCTACTCCCTACCTCTCCCTCTCTCTATCTCTACCTCTACTCCCTACCTCTCCCTCTCTCTATCTCTACCTCTACTCCCTACCTCTCCCTCTCTCTCTATCTCTACCTCTACTCCCTACCTCTCCCTCTCTCTATCTCTACCTCTACTCCCTACCTCTCCCTCTCTCTATCTCTACCTCTGCTCCCTACCTCTCCCTCTCTCTATCTCTACCTCTGCCCCTACCTCCCCCCCCCTCTTTCCATCCCTCATCCATCTAACTATTCCCATGTTCTCATTGCTCTATATTCTTCTTCTTTAGAATAAATTGGAATGAATTCTCTTCCATCTGAGATTCTTTCTCTTATTCTTCATAATCTAGATAGGAAATCACTTCTAAATTCATCACTAACATCATCTACATTGAGGTATTTTCTATTCTATACATAAAGTGCACTCTATTTATCTTCATCTACAACTTTCTCTTTCTCTTCACCTTTGCTCAAGTAAAGAAGACTTTAGTTCAATTCAATCATTTCAGAAAATCAATAGTAGAAGATCATTCATACCGTACCTTTGCACCTATAATAGGAATTGATCTTCAATGTTATCCATCTACTGTAAGTACTATTCTTTATGACCTAGATCTTAATCTATTCATTTACAATCTTCTAAATCATATTGGAAATCTTTCTGCTTACTCTGCACTTTACTCGCATTCTACTATCTATGTCATTTTCTAAGAATCGTATAAGTCACGTCTTTTCTTCATCTCATCATTATTTTCAATCTTCTCAACTGATCATTCATCACATATTTTTGTTGTTCATCTATTTCTCTTCGATATTAATCATTAATATCTATTGTTTCAATCTTGATCATATATTATTATAGAATAGGTGGACGATAGAGACAAGATGTAGAAAATGTGCATCTCATAAAGAACCTAAAGAGGAACCTGTTGAGAAAAAGACTTTTGAAGTATGATCTATGAATAGACTCAATGAATGAATGAATTGATAATTACAGAGTTCATTAGATAATGTATTCAATCATTTATCATGTGTACTTCGTTTATCAGCCCGTTCATTTGATATATCCGTTGTGAGTGATTCAATCATCATCATCATAGTCATGTATTTGATAGATGAAGAAGATTAGAAATTGAATGATATTACAGTTAGATGCGGGTACAAATGAACTGAATCAACTAAAAGATCTTATCATCAATCGATTCAATCTATCAAAATCCAATCAATATCTTCCATTTCGTATACGATCATTCTGTTTACGAACAATTAAAGGATGTGATGAAACACCTATTCAGACTATACTCAATACATTTGGAGATGCTAAACTGGTATTATAATCATTTGATCTTTATATTAAAAAAGTATCGATCGATTTAGATCTATTTACATGTATGGAGATTAGCAACATTGAAATGGAATACATTAGCACTGAAAACGTCGAGGTAAGATTAAGATGATAGATATGAAATGGAATTAGATTACTTGATTGTACAGAACAGTATGTCTACGATCAGATATCTTTGTTCCATTACCATCACATTTGAAGATTAGACCATATGGAGGTTATGATGATGATGACTATCTATCTAATTCATTCATTACTATTATAGATACAACTGAAAAGATGAGAGATCATATACAACATCTTGTTGAACACAATCGAACTAATAATAAACTTATTAATGTAAATTATTAATATAATTAATGATATTGAATGATATTGATTAAGAGGCTTGTTCCCTAAGACTCGATCATATTCGACCACCCCCGGACACGTGCGCTAGCAATGAGAACTGGGGGGTCCATACTTGGGTGTTAGGAGTGTCACCGGCCCTTATTACACAAAACAGCAGAAATTTCCTGTTTGTGCCCTCAGGCTATTAGAAAAATTAATTTAAGTGCGAAAACGTTTAAAAAATTATAATTTCTCAAATTGTTGAGATGAAGTCTAAATATCATTTGCGGAGCGTCTAGGGTGCACAGAGCTTGCTAATTCACTATTAGCATCGAATGTGCGTTGGTTCCTAAACCACTTTTTTAACTCAAAATTTTGGTTTTTCGGACAATTTATCGCTTGTTGTAGTTTGCTGCAAAGATTTCCGACCAGGTATTGTAGCCTAAGCAATTCTGCATCTATTTCACTTAAAACTGGGTTCTTCCCGTTAGACCATTATGCCGAATTTTTCGCTCGAATCTCCGTCATCGATGGTTTTCACGAACAAATGCTGTATTTTCCAAACGATTGGTGCGGAATTGTGGTCTACTCAACGTTTAGAGGTGAGACCAGTAAAATGACACAAGAAGTCCATCACTTGGATCAATTTGAAAATTTCGATTTTCACGCCCCGGGGGTCACGGTCCGAAAATTTCAAAATTTGTCAAGTTTAAAATGTTTTCATTTATACGGCGTATTGTGAAGTACTAATGATGTGAATAATATTCAGCCAATCCTCAATGGCTGATCTATCCTGTCAACCATTTTTCGAAGATTTTCGTTCTGAATGCGTGCGAAAAATCAGAATTGTGTGTTGAATCAGTTTCCAACAGCAAACTACAACAAGCGATAAATTGTCCGAAAAACCAAAATTTTGAGTTAAAAAAGTGGTTTAGGAACCAACGCACATTCGATGCTAATAGTGAATTAGCAAGCTCTGTGCACCCTAGACGCTCCGCAAATGATATTTAGACTTCATCTCAACAATTTGAGAAATCATAATTTTTAAACGTTTTCGCACTTAAATAAATTTTTCTAATAGCCTGAGAGCACAAACAGGAAATTTCTGCTGTTTTGTGTAATAAGGGCCGGTGACACTCCTAACACCCAAGTATGGACCCCCAGTTCTCATTGCTAACGCGCGTGTCCGGGGGGTGGTCGAGTCTTACCGGCCATCTCTCTTAAGGAATGTAATGCGAAGTGCGAACATATGCATTTATTTCAATTGAATAGAATTAAAATGCATGAAACATTCGAAGATTATTGCAATAATATATATGAAGACGGAAGAAGGTAATATTATACAATGGTTTCAGTTTAATCATATTTCATATTGTAGAGAGAAATTCAATGCCATCAAGTACCATATCAAACAAAACAAGGAAAATTCACTACCGAAACATCGCAATTTTCTTGTCGAGTTCATTTAGAAATATTACGGGATGCGACTTCTATTTATGAGTTTGTACATAGATAAATATTTATGAGCTATGTTCTCGTTGCCACATGAATAAAAGATGTATAAAAATAATACACTATAAGTATATTATAGTATATGAGTACAGGGTGCGCCATAATTACCCGAACTGTTGTCTCCATATGATTCTCCCCTTGGGAATGTGACTTGAGTGATATGATTCATGGTAAAGCTTATCAAGAATATGGGCAGCAGTAGTGTACTAGCGAATCTCGCCGTCGTCTCTTTTAGCTCTGACACAAGCCTTGAGTCTCTTCTCATATGCGACTGCCGATTCCCGCAAGTAATTGTCATCGAGTTCGGAGCACTGAGGGAGTCGAGGGTCTGGTGCTTGATAGAGGACATCTTGGCCTACAACACCTCCAAGCACTGCAATCGAGGAGGTTGAGATTGGGGGAGTTCGGAAGTAATTCAGTGTGATGGATTTTGTCGAGATCATGGGTGAAAAACCACGACTGGGTCAACTTTGTCATGTCATTGACGACAGAATCTTGCCGAAAGGTCTAGTGGTCCTGACCGAAGTGGGTATGGTATCGGAGTAGAAGCGCGTCTTCGATGATGTGCTTGGTATAATATGCCTTATTGATCTAGACGCATGAAGTGGCAAAACAACTTTCCAGCTGGGGGTCCATACTTGGGTGTTAGGAGTGTCATCGGCCCTTATTACACAAAACGGCAGAAATTTAATGTTTGTGCCCTCAGGATATTAGAAAAATTAATTTAAGTGCAAAAACGTTTAAAAATCATAATTTAATATTCAGCCAATACTCAATGACTAATCTCTCCTTTCAAAAATTATTCGAAAATTTTCATTCTGAATGCGTGCGAAAAATCAGTATTGTGTTTGAATCAGTTTCCAACTTGCTTTCTGTAACATTCTGTCATAGTACTCTACAATGTACATAATCAATTTGAAAATCGAAAATTTTCGAAAATTCATATTTTTTTGCCATGACCCCGGGGTCATGGAAATCGATTTTTCAAAAGTGAGCCGAATGCCGGGATTTCAGTTCTACTATGTTTACTCATCATGAAACTTCACATTGTCATTGTCATTTGCTCATTGTCGCAGCATTCAAGTCGACAAACTGTAATATTTCATAAATTTGCCGAAAAAGTAGGCTCTCAAATTCAATTTTTTGAATTTTCGAAAATAAACGATTTTCATATTGATTATGTACATTGCAAAGTACTATGACAGAATGTTACAGAAAACAAGTTGGAAACTGATTCAAACACAATTCTGATTTTTCGCACGCATTCAGAATGAAAATTTTTGAATAATTTTTGAAAAGAGAAGGTTGAAAGTATAGAACAGCCATTGAGGATTGGCTGAATATTATTCACATCATTAGTACTTCACAATAAGCCGCATAAATGAAAACATTTCAAACTTGAAAAATTTTGAAATTTTCAGACCATTTTCAAATTGATCCAAGTGATGGACTTCTTGTGTCATTTTACTGGTCTCACCTCTAAACGTTGAGTAGACCACAATTCCGCACCAATCGTTTGGAAAATACAGCATTTGTTCGGGAAAACCATCGATGACGGACCTTCGATCGAAAAATTCGAGAACTGGGTCTATCGTGAAGAACCATGTTTTAAGTGAAATCGATGCAGAAGTGCTTAGAAAGCACTATCTGAGAGAATTCAATAACTGGAATTTTTTTTTTTGGTATCGATGATAAATGTATTTTTCTGTTTTATGTGTGATAATTACAGGCTCCATGAGTGAAGTACACTGGTACTTGGAAATTGCTTCTAATTGAAAATTCGCTTCACGGGGTGACCACACAACGGTTTGGCGCCTTTTCCTAAAACATTTATTTCGAATCCAATCGATGCGGGAGTGGCCGCTATTGACCCCTTGGCTAATTCTAAGAAACTATTGTCTAGGTGAGTTTTTTGATCAACAGACAACGAAGGCTGGAATTGGGAATTTTCGAAAAAAAAATCACATTTAATTAATTTTCACTATTTCACCATAACAAGCCTACAACTTTTTATTTGCTCAATCGCTTCTAAATATCATAACACATCTTCAGTTTGAAAATCATATTTTAAAAAAAATATGAATTATGTGATCAAATCGTTTTTATAACGAAAGTCGTAATTATGGTGGGCACCTACAGTAATTCCTAATAGGTCAATTTGGAAATTTGGTAGTTTTAAACATATTTCACTGCTGTTCTTGACATGGCTGAGGTATACGACTACTTCGGAGCACACCTGCACGGTAAAGTGCTGGCCAATATTCTACGATATTTTGGTTTTCAGCAATAACTTTCATCGCAGTCAACGGTTTCTCTTTATTTTTTAGTATGTTTGTATAGATGGTAATATGGTATTATATGGAATAATGATCCAATTTTTATCGATATTGGATCACAAACAACGAAATAGTGATCAATTTACGAAAAATGTCAATTTTCATCGACATCAGCACCTGGGAACAGGTGCACTCCGAAGACGAGGAGTAGTCGTATACCTCAGTCATGTCAAGAACAGCGGTGAAATATCTTTAAAACTACCAAATTTCCAAATTGACCGATTAGGGATTACTGTAGGTGCACACCATAATTACGATTTTCGTTATAAAAACGATTTTTTCACATAATTGATATTTTTTAAAAAGTATGATTTTCAAACTGAAGATGTGTTATGATATGTAGAAGCGATTGAGCAAATAAAAAGTTGTAGGCTTGTTATGGTGAAATAGTGAAAATTAATAAAATTTGAATTTTTTTCGAAAATCCCCAATTCCAGCCTTCGTTGTCCGTTGATCAAAAAACTCACCTAGACAATAGTTTCTTAGAATTAGCCAAGGGGTCAATAGCGGCCACTCCCACATCGATTGGATTCGAAATAAATGTTTTAGGAAAAGGCGCCAAACCGTTGTGTGGTCACCCCTGAAGCGAATTTTCAATTGGAAATAATTTCCAAGTACCAGTGTACTTCACTCATGGAGCCTGTAATTATCACACATAAAACAGGAAAATTCATTTTTCATCGATACCGCACATATGTCGATTTTCTAAGATAGCGCGATTTAGGCTACAATACCTGGTCGAAAAACTCTGGAGCAAACTACAACAAGGGTTGATTTGTACGAAAAAAACAAAATTTTGAGTCAAAAAGAGGTTTAGGAATCAACGCACATACGATGCTAATAGTGAATTAGCGAGGTCTGTGCACCCTAGACGCATCGCAAATGATATTTGGAATTTATCTCAACAATTTGAAAAATTATGATTTTTAAACGTTTTTGCACTTAAATTAATTTTTCTAATAGCCTGAGGGCACAAACATTAAATTTCTGCCGTTTTGTGTAATAAGGGCCGGTGACACTCCTAACACCCAAGTATGGACCCCCAGCTCTCATTGCTAGCGCACGCGTCCGCGGGGTGGTCAGTATGATCGAGTCTTACGGAACATGCCTCTTAAATGTACACAATTTCTTCTGATCAATAATATCGACAGTATTTCATTATTTTTTCCATACACGAATTTTCTCAATTAAAAAAATTATTTAATTTATTATATTATATTTTATTAAAATGGTGAATTCTTTTGGAGAATTAATCCCATTTCCTGATGTTGTTTTGCAAGATAAAGAATTACTTATTTATGTCATGTTAAGATGAGGGTTAGATTGAAGCGAAGTTGTCGAAGTTCAATGCATCGTCACCTTCGTAGGTTCAACATTCGACAAGAGTCATCTTCTGCTTCTTCTTCTCAACTAATTTGATTTAAAAAATTCGTATAAGACAAATTATAGTTAGTTAGTATTTTTTGTTGTTTCATCACCTCTTGGTTGCACTCTCAATCATATTTCATAAATACCAGGGCTGCCCGAAAAAAAATTTCGGAAAATTGGAAAACGTTCCTCTACTATGACGGATTGAACGATTCCCTGGTTCATAAAATCGATTTGGAAACCATGGACAAGAAGTGGAAGCCAAAAATTGTGTACTATTTTAAGTCATAAATCATCTTGCTTAAATTTATAGGCTGTATTTTCATGCCTTTTATTGTTCCCATTTTGTTTTGAAAATTTCACACTGTTGATTCGTTATTTTTGTTGGTTTTTTTGCCTTATTTCCATGACTTTTTATTGTTCTCAACTTGTTTCGAAAAAATCAAATTGTTGATTCGTTATTTCTCTTCTGAAATTTAGCTACTAATAGTATTAGGCCGTATTTCCATACCTTTTCATTGTTCCTTTTAATTATTTTTCATATGTTTCTTTCGGTTAATGAAGTTATTTCATGGTAAAAATCTACGAAATCTACAAAATATTACATAATGATGGTCATTATTGTATTCGATTTCACAAACTAACTAATTATAAGATAGTCCAAGCACTTGGCTTGAGTCAGTAAAGTGACTGGCTGTTTTAATTAAACTATCTATTAAACTAGAAATGAAGAATTAAACCCCGAGCTAAAGTTAATAAAAGGTGAGCCGTCGGGCCGTAGGGCCGTTATTTAGGGTGGTGGCTAGAGGTCCGTTACCGTGGCCGCGGCCGTCATTTAGGGACACACGTGTACGGTATACTTTTCATGTTGATACAATTTTAAAAAGTTATCCCCAAACTTCCCCCCCCCCCCCCCCCCTATAATTAATATATGTTTACCGTGGTAAAGCTGTTTTTAATGATAAATTTCAAGAACATGGATCAAATCGGCTCGATGCAAGACCACAAAATCGCCCAGGAAAAGATCATTTCACACATTGTTTGTTTGATGTCCTTTTTTTATTTAAAAAAATGCACTTTTCAGGATACTGAGGAGCATATTCTTTTGACTGGAAAAATACCTAGAAATAAAGTGGATGTAAAGAAAACACGCCTTGATTCAGGTTTGTTAATCATGTTGATTTTGTTTCCTGTTACCTATTCAGATGATTCGCAAGTCTCTCCAGCTTCTTCTGTGAAGCAAAAGATGCTGGTAGTGAAGAAAGAAGAACCTGATCCTGAATTGGGTTCGTCATTTCTATTGATTGTGTTAAGCGCTACTTGTTCAGATCATTCGCAAGTCTCCGTTCCGTCAACATCTTCCGGAGAGACGGTTAGTTATCATTAAGTGATTAAGTGATAGTGATAACTGCTCCTGCTCCTTTTTCTACTCATTAATTTCAGTTCTCATCAATATATGATCGTGTGAAGAGACGGAGACTTTCTTCTAGAACTAATAATGTTAGTTCAATACATTGTTACATCGAACTTTCAGCAATGTCTGTAGTATTTACAGTGAAATTTATCTGTTGATTCCATCAAAAATATAGCATTACTCAATTCTAATTTATCGTTAATTTAGAGTTGGCGAAAAAATATGTGTAAGTCAAATGGAGCTAAGAAGTTGAGAGAATCTAAGAAATATAAGAATTGGAAGTCTATAGAGAACTTCAAAGATAAGGTATATTTCTCTTTTTATTTTATTTCAACTAATATTGAGTAAGTAAAGTTTATCCGTCCATTCAGGAGTTCGCAGCAGTTTGGTTTCCTAATACGGGAGACTATGCAGTAGAGCCTTCACCACAGCTGGCGGTATCCATCTTGATATAAACTTAAATGAATATTCGTTAATATTAAGTTATTTGCTCATGAAGTTGTAATTGGGGCTACAGCTCATCTCATATACGATGGTTTTGAGTACATGTGTAAAGTTATTGGTCTTGGAAAGACTCGTGAGGTTTGATATACAATCAACAATGGACAATTATTATATTTTTACTAGTTGGCTGATGCTACGATTGAAAAACATCATCAAAATAATAACAAAAGTAAGTTATAAAATTAATATATTAATTGGTTATACGTGTACCATGCCTTCTGAAAAAGAAATAATATAATAATGACTATAAAAGTAGCAAACATAGATCTATTACAGATAATGGCTCAAATGGTAAAAAGGATAATAAAGTCAACACTGAGTCTTTGGATGATAAAATGGTTGGAAAGAATGAATTAAATGAATCAATTGTGGATCAAAATGATGAATCAATCCATGGTACGTTCTTTCTATAGTATATGACTAATACTTGGAATGTTTGACATATTTGATTGAGTTGAAGCTAATCGAAAGTCTATTAATGATTCGAAAGTCTATTAATGATCAATGAATGAATCATTCAATGACACTCAAATCTCGAATAAAGATTATTTATTGATTATTCATCGTAGTATCTTCATATCTATCTTTATTAGTAATTGATTCAGCTGAAGGTGGAATACGAAGATCACTAAGAAAGCGTTGTCAAGTGAGGAAAGATATGTATGATGATGAAGATGAAAGAAGTGTGCATATTTATTCATTTTTTGTTGTATTTTCTTCTTATGAGAATTATCTTAATCAAATATTTAAAGGGAGTAGACCAATTAGAAAAAGTGTGAAGAAAGAGATGAATTATATGGAAGTTGATGAAATGGATTCATTGAGTCTTATCGATGATGATAATGAACCAATGGATAAGAGTAATACAATACTGTATATTGTACTTTGTCATTCTCTATCCTTGTAGGACCCTCCATTCCAATCAATCAAGTTGATTCTTTAGAAGATATTCCACCCAATGCTAATGATATAATAAATGAAGATAAAGCATCCATTGAGGGTATGTACTTATCATGGTCAATTACATAGGTGGACGCCTTCCCATCAGTGCTTTGCACTGACAAGGGATGCCCGGAGGCATACATGGGCGCCAATATTTTCGAAAATCCTTAATTTTACAGTGTCCTTGTAAAATTAAGGATTTCCGAAAATTTTCTGTAAGCAAACCCTTATTGTTAAATACAAGGGTTGGAAAACTGCATCGAAGGGTTACAAAACGCTAAGGATTCAAAACCTTACATGTAAGGCTTTGCTTACAGTGCAGCATGCTAACTATATATATATATATATATATATATATATATATATATATATATATATATATATATATATATATATATATATATATATATATATATATATATATATATAATGATTAAAGAAGAGCATATTGATGATTCTTATGGTATGATTGATAATGGAATTATGGATGACAATGCATTGATTGATAATCATGATGTAACTCTTCCTCATCAGAACGATAATCACAATCAGGTTAGATTATTGACTGACTATTCAATATCAACTGATTATTGTAAAATTTAATAGGTAATGAAGGACGAAGTGGTCATGAATAATGAAATAAATGTAGGGTGCATTCGATTGATTGATTAGCTATTTTATTGATATATATTCTATTAATATTTGTAGAGATCAAGAATAGATAAGGATAAGAATGATAAAGAAAAGAAAGGTGAAAATATTGTTAAGAAAGATAATAATAGAAGAGATATTAATATGAATGATAAAAGAATAATGCATAAATTGGTAGAAAGAAGGTGCGGTGTATTTGTGTTTTATAATAATATTTGAAATAATATAGGATACATAATGAAGTTGGAATCGCTCAACAGAGAAATGTACTTGAAGAATGTGCTGATAGTAATGTTATACCTTTCGTTGGATTCGATTTTCGTATTCCTAAGAAGAATAGTTCTATGAAAGATACGGTAAATGATACAGTATTTATTTATTTTTCATTAAGAACATATTTATATTTTAGAAAGATTGTTCTGATCCGATGACTGTATCCCAGCCGGTCACAGAATCCGCACTGGCCACGGTAGCTAAACCAACTACATCACACAAGGTTGATGTGGTAGCTAAACCGACTACAGTACCCAAGATTTCTGTCACTACTCGATCTAATAAACTATGCCAGAAGTCTACAACAACCAAAGCGGATGCAGTTAATCTGTCTAATACTGTGTTCAAGAAGCCTACAGTAGCCCGACTAGTCATTGAAGACAATAAGCCTACCGTATACCGGAAGCCTACTGTAACCAAAGCGACTGCAGTTAATCAACGTCAGAATATCTTATGTCAGAAGCCTACAGTAGCTAAACTAGCTGAAGTTACAAATGAATCTACAGTATCCCAAATGGCCTTTGATACCAATGAACCTATGAAATACCAGAAGTCTGCAATATCTAAAGTGGATACTGTTAGTAGACCCACAAACGTATTGAAGAACACTAGGGTATCTACGTTATCCAAATCAAATGATCCAATATCTAATGAGACTATGACTTCATCTACTATTCAAACTCTTCCATCAACTCCAATAGTTAAATTAAGTATTCATAATGATTATCATGATAAAGGAATAGTTGAGACTGGACATCATCCATATCATTCAAGTAATGAATATCAATAATATGATTACGATAATTAATTTATGTATTGATTATGAGTAGATAGACGAGATGATGTTCAAGAGGTTGTAATGGAATGGATATCACATGTGGAGGATAATACAATTCCGAAGAACATTATCAAATGTGGTTAGTATAGTGATTTGTTTATTTTTATATTTATTGCTAATATTTATTTTATAATCATTTTGCAGAATCAGAAGAACTATCTCCTTTTGTTCATTCATCATCATCTATATCTATTAAAGGTTGATTGATTAAAGGACATATTGATATATTTAGTGATTGATGTATAATTATAGAACAATTGAATAGAGATGATTCATCTATTCCTTCTATGGACTCTTCAGTTCCATTTAATGATAATCATTCTAATCAATACAATCATTCACAAGATCTATCAATCAATAACTACAGTACTCCTCCTCTTCCTACTATACATACTTTTAATACTACTGCTACTACTACTTCAGTCTCTGGTATACTGTATATGTTTGTATAACAATGTAATGATTATCGCACTCTAGGTCTTTTAGTCAATGAGAATTGTTTCGCAGATCCAATTTATATTCAAGATCCTAATTATAGTACGGTATGTTTTTTTCTGTGTTCGTGTGATATTGATTGATATCGATTGTTATAGTATATTGATTATTCAAATGAATTCTATCAGCCATTATTTTCCGTTCCTCTACCATGTCCTCCTCAATCGATGGTATCAATTTCAATCAATACTACTTGAGATATATTGATTGATTACAGTATGCTCTTCCTTCTGGTGCAGATAAGGGTCAGATTGACATCAATAATATCCCCTTAACTCGTACATATTATCCAGTTAGTCTTTTTGGTTAAAAATATTATTAAATTGTATTTACAGAGTGATGTGAAGAAGACTTGTTCAGACTGAATCAATAATATCTATCGTTGATAGATTGTACTGTGTATTCCATACCATTTCATTTATGTTATATCATACTAAATTATTTTTTTGTTATTAAATCTCCTTTTACAATGAAGATATTCATTCCTTTAATCCCTTTCACTTCTCCTTTCTTATTTTTCTCTTTCATTCATTTAGCTTATTTATTCTATTGTTTTAAGTTTAGAAGTTGATCTAACTTACCATTTTCTAGTAATTACTTGTTTCTTTGTTATCGTTGTTATCATTGTTATCATTTGTTACGAATAAAGTTTCCGAAGTTAACCCAGAATACTATTTACTGTGATTGAAGATCCTTTCTTGTTGGTGGAATGACATTTTCAATCTCAATATATGGATATAGTAATGAAGAAGAAGTTGAAAGATTAGTCGGGTACATTCATAAGAAGAAGAAGAAGGAGGAAGAGATGGTGGGAGGATCTGAGGGGGGGGGGGAGTGGAAGGAGGTGTGAAAGGGGTGGAGACATGTCATATGAGGAAGACTCGTCTATACCATTTACTCTATTTCATTCTCATTTCTATTAAATGGCTCTCAAATTCTCCATTGATAATCTACTTCTGGTGAAAGAAGAAAAAGAACGACAAAAGAAGAATGAAGATAATAATGATGAAGAGGTATACCGTAATCAATTATTGACCTTATCAATCAATAATCTTCAGATGAATCAATCATCTGATCTTAATCAATTCATGCAAGTATTCCTTCAACAACAAATGCAATCTCTAATATCATTAACAGGGGTACTGTAGTATACACACTATTCATAATATAATCTTTAAATCTCTTAGATATCTAATCCCAATATTCAATCGACATCTAAATCGAGTTGTCGATCACAAAATACAAGGTTTATCTTTAATCTTTGATTCTTACATTTGATCTTTGATCTTTTAAAGAGAATCATCAGAATCATCATCATCAACCGTATCCAATGGTCCATATCTTTGTCCAGTATGTGGAAAGAACTTCAATGCTCATTACAATCTATCTCGTCATATGCCTGTTCATACAGGGGCTAGACCATTTCTATGCAAGGTATTATGTCATTTCATGATCACTTTATTTTAAAATCCGTTTTTTAAAATTAAATTCCGATATATCTGATTTCTATGATTTGTCTGTCTATTTAATATTCTATAAATATCTTATTCTTGTCAATTAAATAATATTATCATATCTTTTTATATATCATTTGATTGTGAATATCTTTTTTAAATGATGTTATGAATCATAAGTGATATAATTGTTTCCTTCCTTATGAAAAAAAAATAGGATGAGTGAATAGCTACATCTGTTGTCTATCATATCATATCACTTCAGTTCATACTTTATACTATTTTGATATGAAATGGATATGATAAGCTTCGATATACTCGAAATGCCCTCTAGTCATTCTATCTGTAGATCTTAATCCCCTAAGATTACATTGACGCAATCTAGAGTCATCGGAAGGGAGAGATAGAGAGAGGGAGAGGGAGAGAGAGGGAGGGAGGGGGTAGAGGGAGAAGCCGTATGATGTTTCCTGGTGGTATATGGAAGTATTGATGTTGTCCTCATTCCGGATATGAATAGATGTGAAAGTAGTGAGAGAAGTAAAATTATGAAGGGGAAATGAAGAATGAAGAATAGACAGAAAGATAAATATTGATTAGATTTAAGTCAAAGATATTTTCAACTCTCTAGGCTATTCTTTTTTACTTAGACAATTATTATCTGTCATCTAAAATGTTCTATTAAAAGATATAAAATTATGTGATTGGACTATATCAATCTTCTCATATTGGATCAATCAATTTTTTATTCAATTATATTTTGGACGGATATGTTATATATGAACGGAAGTAGTTCAAATAGAAGAAGGGATGAGTAGGATAAGATGAGATAAAGGAAGACTTTAATAAGGCTGAGAGGAGATGGGAAGACTTACTTAGAAGAAAAAGATATACTTAATCATATACAAATGATAAATAGAGATACTATCTATTGCATCATACATATCTTCTTTTTGAGAAATCTTGAATGAAGAGTTACAGTATCCTAGTGATTGATCGTTACAGTATCCTAGTGATTGATCGTTACAGTATCCTAGTGATTGATCGTTACAGTATCCTAGTGATTGATCGTTACAGTATCCTAGTGATTGATCGTTACAGTATCCTAGTGATTGATCGTTACAGTATCCTAGTGATTGATCTTTACAGTATCCTAGTGATTGATCGTTACAGTATCCTAGTGATTGATCGTTACAGTATCCTAGTGATTGATCGTTACAGTATCCCAGTGATTGATCGTTACAGTATCCTAGTGATTGATCGTTACAGTAGTCAAAAGTGAAATGATGATAACATAGTTGTGTTTATTCATTGTAGTAGTAGAAGAAGAGATGTATGGTAGTGGATTAGTAAGGGGGAATAACATATTAGAAGGAACCGCTTTTGTCTGCCGACAACTATGTTTATAAACAAAATGAAGAATGGACCAATAGAGAGAAGACGTTGTTGTGCATAATGAGGGAAAGATGAACAGGGATAGAACCATCCTTCTTCATTTAAGATTTATTCCTGGTATCCTATGGCATTTTTATTTTAATAGTTAATGTAATTATGATAATTCAATTGAATGGTTAATATGAAGTGTTACTGTAGGTTTGTGGGAAGTCATTTCGACAAGCTTCTACTCTTTGTAGACATAAGATCATTCATACAACTCATAAACCTCATCAGGTATTCATTATTTTATTTTGATAATAATCATATTCAATCTTTAAATGAATGACTCTAGAAGATAAAGAATGAATGGGAGAGTGGATAAATATATACAGTATATATATATATATATATATATATATATATATATATATATATATATATATATATATATATATATATATATATATATATATATATATATATATATATATATATATATATATATATATATATATATATATATATATAGATTCTTCTCTTTTATACACATTTATTTCTGCTGCTTATGAATATTTATCGATTCTAGATGTAAAGTACTTTATATGACCACTCTTCATGCAATAAATATTCAATTGTTATTAAAAAGTAATTAAAAGACAAATCAAAATGGTACTAAATGGATGGACATACTGTAGCTTTTGAATCGCTTTTTTCGACTCTGTTATAAACGCGAGAATAAATGTGAAAATGAAAATTTGAGAAGAAATTAGGAATATACATAAAATAAAGTGTGAAAAAAAAGAATAAAAAGCTACAGTATACCCATCCATTTTCGGACCAGTTCGAGTTGCCTTTTCATTACTATTAGCAGCAATGGAATTTTTTTCAAGGATGGATAGTCGTAAAAATTCTTGATATCAACGACACTCATGATTAAGGTTTTGATAATCGATAAATATTGATAATCAGCGGAGATAAATGATATGCGCTAATGCTCGCCGCAGAGGGAAGAATGCATAAAATTCACCGGACTGTAATGATATTAATGACATAATATTGAAAGTCTTCAAAGTACTCTATGGATAGATTTTATAGATTGACATCCATATTGAAATGATATCATATCACAATTTAAGAGAATTGAGATTTAGGAGATTTAAGAGACATGTACTACAACTAATCAATAGACAATTGTATTTTGATTATAATGAATATCGATTGATTTGTAGTTGTTGAAATGGGTGAGGAAAAGGAATAAGAATAGAATGAATAGTGACAGATGGAGTCACACTGTGAACAGATTATGAATATAAAGAATAGATGAAAAAAAGAAGAGAAAGAGAGACAAGATTCCCTTTCAGTTAAGGGGACTTAATTGAAATGATTCATATCATTGTATCTGATTAATTTTCAGTGTAAGACATGTGGGAAGTCATTCAATCGATCGTCTACATTGAATACTCATACACGGATTCATTTAGGTATTAATAAGAGAGGAGCAGAAATGAATAAGATATTGAATAGACAATGTTCTAGGATATAAACCATATGTATGTGAACTTTGTGGTAAAGGATTTCATCAGAATGGAAATTATAAGAATCATAAATTGACTCACAATCAAGAGAAAAGATTCAAATGTCGTAAGTGGAATACATGATATTGATCTTTATATAATTCATTTAGATATTTGTCACAAAGCATTTCACCAAACATATAATCTCGCTTTTCATATGAACACTCATACTGAACGAAAGGTAATCATCATTGATTTATCTTTATCAAACCAATAGATAAATGATATGTTTAGCCGTTCGAATGTGTTAGATGTGGTAAAGGTTTCTGTCGTAATTTTGATCTAAAGAAACATATGAGAAAGATTCATGGATTGACAAAAGAAGAAGAAGATTCATCATCATCTTCATTATCTCATTCTCCATCTGTTCATACAATTGAATAGACTACATAACATTCATATACGGTACATTTCATTTCATTCCACTTATCATTCTTATTCATCATCTTTTCATCTTCCTTTTTGTCACAATCCAAAGTATCTCCCATTGCCTTCTTTCTCTATTCAATCTATGGCCTCGTTATAATCGTCTTTTCGCGCCTTTCAAATGGTTACGGTAGGCCATAATCTCTCCCTCTTCCTCTCCTTCTCCCTCTTCCTCTACTTCTCCCTCTTCCTCTACTTCTCCCTCTTGCTCTCCTTCTCCCTCTTCCTCTTCTCCCTCTTCGTCTCCTTCTTTCTCTAACAGTGTAGATATATTCCAAAGTACATTTATCCGGTACTAATATTTAAAAGTCAATCAATAATCATCTTTTCTTTCTCGTATACACTATAATTGTCATAAAACGGGGTTATCGTAATTATATACAGATAGGAATTACTGTTATCAATATTGTATTCTATCGATCGATAAAGTTGAATGATCTACTTAGTGAATAACAAATGACAGACATGGATGAAGGGTAAGGGAGAGGTAGTGGAGGGGGATAAGGATAAGTAAAGTCAAGGTCATAATGTATTACTCTATTGAATAGTATGTGTCTGTATCCAGTTATTATGTGATACTTGAAGAGTCTATATGATATTAGTGAATGAATATGAAGAGATTAGACTAAGAGATATCATATTAGTCTAGAAAGAGTATAAGAGAGAAGAAGTGAATGGATCATCGAACATATCGAATCATTTCACATTACAATTCTCATAAGCACCAACCACTTTCCGGCTATGGTTTAATGTCAACAGAAGAAGAAGAAGAAGAAGGAATAGTCTTTGTCTAAACTCTTTTTGTAGTATTGAATGTAGACTGAATGTGGAGCCAATAAGAAATGGAATGAGAAGAAAAAGACAAAGTGGAGGAGTGGAATTAGAAATATATATCTATATCATACCGATATATAGTAAATAGTTCTATTCATACGGTTCATAAACAGTGCTTATTCAATGGTTTCATTTTGCCTTCTTCCTTATATGGTTGTGATACTTAAAGTATCAAAAGGACGGACGGAAAGATTATCGGAATGACAAAGACGCAATGAGAATTGTATGACTTTTTTTTACCCAAGTTTGAGGTAATTCTTCCATCTGATGATGATATGATTATTGTATCGAAAC
Source organism: Parapristionchus giblindavisi (assembly GCA_943737045.1). NCBI lineage: Eukaryota > Metazoa > Nematoda > Chromadorea > Rhabditida > Diplogasteridae > Parapristionchus > Parapristionchus giblindavisi. Next base: position 17,178 of record CALSFV010000144.1, on the reverse strand, counting down.
GTCATAAATATATTATATAATTCTTCTTGTCAAGTTATCGGCTATACTCAGAAATACTCTAAATTGTATGACTGGAGACACAGTATTGGATCGGATCTCGGGCGAAAGACTGCGTGACATTACAAAGGTGAGGGACGTGGTCGTCCATCAGTAAGATGGAGGGATCTATTCATACGAATCGTCGGCCAACTATTCTGAGATAAGCAAAAATTGGTCCGACATGCACATCAGAGCCTACTCTTGATTAATGTTCTCAATCAAATCACGTACCATTTCAATGAAAATGGATCGTTCCTGATACACAACACAATTTTTAATTTAATTTTTCAATTACAATAGAAAAGTTATTAGGTGCCTTATGCGTAAAGAATTGCTTAAGATAGTGAATTTTCTTTTTTTTTGAATTTTTCTTTGAAAGTTTTGGGCCATCAGATGTCTACTACATTATTTCGCAGTAATTTGCTGCAATGTTTATATCTCGTTCATTCACAAAGAAAGTACATACTAGCGAAGTGAATAATATTAGTTCTGAATACTACGGTATAGAATATTCAAAATAAATCGAAAAGTTTTATATATTACACTGAACACGTTGATATTCATAATAAATATCTTTTTGGACACGATATGGTCTGTTAAGATAACATAAGATTATTATCACATTTTTGAACGATGACTGAGAATATTAATAACTTCTTTAGCAAAAAAGTGTTGGTAACAGTTAACTTTCATCTACCCGGTTAGCAAATAATAGGGCTCAAAATGAAGTCTTTTGACAAAGGCTACATTAGGAAAAAACATATGAATGTGTGCTATGCTGCTTCGAAGATGTTTCATTCATTATATTTTTTCATTATATTTAAGTAATTATTTATTCACTCTTCCTTTAGCACCTATCCATTCCACCTCGATGTTTATCTACATTGTGATCTTTGGTCTTCGATTTCTCAACATTCTATTTACAATGATCGAATCGTCATCCATTCCTAGAACATGTTCCATATGTGATTGTAACCATTGATCCATTATGGATATCCATTTCACCCCTTCCCTGTGTCTCATTTCCTTATTTCTTCTTAAAGGTGGAGTCCCGCGAATGATCATGCAAATCTCTTACATATCGTTTATGCAAGTGTCTAGTGATATGCAAGAAGGTAGGGAGACTACTCATCTTTCCCTTAGCGTAGTGGTAAAGTTTCTGAATAGAAAGCGCATGGTTGCCGGTTCGAATCCTATTGCCGAACTTTCCTATTTTCAAAAAGCGCGCCTTTGCCTGAGTTTGCTAGCATGATTCATTCATGATTCTAGCGATCAATAAGCTGAATTAGCATAAAATAAATGGTGTACGGTATGAAGAATAACTTTTGCTATTTAACAGTCATTACACCACAGAAAATTTGAAAGTGTCACTTGATATTTGATTTTTGATCTTTTGGTCGTTGAATTTTGGTCTTTAATTTTAATTTCCGATCTTCAAATGGTATTTCTCACATCCATTTATCGCTTCGAAGCACGATACTTTCAAACACAGAGATTTCCTCCTAATATTCAAGATTAAGACTTTATTGAATGAAAGCGATGGAATGAATGGTGGAGTACAATGAGCACTGCTCATCACAATCAACTCTTCTTTTTAGCTATGAACTCATTACCTTATATCTGATGATATGACTTTTCCTCCTCTTTCCTCATCCATTCCTCATTCTCTTTCCATTCCAATTATTATGCCTCAGGATGTTGCTTATTATCTCCGTCGTTTAAGTTCATCTTGCTCCCTTCCATCTGATTTGATCCCTTCTATCATTTTTAAACGTTGTCATTCCTCTCTTGCTTATCCTTTGTCTATGATCTTTAATATCTCTATCAGTCTAGGAGAAATACCAACAATTTGGAAATCTTCTATAGTCATTCCTATTCCTAAAGTCTCTAGCCCATCCAACGTCTCTTATTTTCGTCCTATATCCATCTCCCCTGTTCCATCTAAGATTCTCGAGCGCATTTTGAAACCACGTATTACACACTGGTGTCGTATCCATAATATCATACCCAAGGAGCAGTCAGGATTTGTAAAATCAAAGTCCACTGTAACACAACTTTTGAATTGTACTCAAGCGTGGCGACATGCTCTTGATGCTGATCTTTGCACTGATGTTATCTATGTTGATTTATCTCGTGCCTTTGATTCTGTCTCTCATAGTAAACTTTTGTACAAATTAGAATCTCTTGGTATTAGAAATAATCTACTATCGTGGTTTACTTCGTTTTTAGATGATCGACGATTTTCAGTGAGAATAGGTGATACTCTATCATCTGATAGAGTGGTCACTTCTGGTGTTCCACAAGGTACAGTTTTGGGTCCATTGCTCTTTTTGATATACTCCGCAATTTTAGGTGGGCCAATAATTTGGTCGAACATTTTTGGGTGCTTAAAATTTGGCTACCAGACAAGCCCCACTTTTAAGTTGGGTCAATAATTTGGTGGTTGAGCCAATAATTTGGTTCGAAGTGGGGCTGTTATTTTAGTCTAAAATTTTAGCCCCACTTCGAACCAAATTATTGGCTCAACCACCAAATTATTGACTCAACTTTAAAGGTGGGGCTTGTCTGGTAGCCAAATTTTAGAGTCAACTTTTACGATCCACCAAATTATTGGCCCCACTTCGACCAAATTATTGGCACCCCTAAAATTGCGGAGTATGTTTCGGATCTCCCAAGGGTATTCAGTCATCTCCCTCAAATAGGTATTCAAATGTTTGCGGATGATATCAAACTTTTCTCTACATTTTCACATATTTCTCCACATGAATCTCACTCTCAACTTTCCCAAGGGTTAACTTCTCTATTAGAATACTGCGAAAACTGGCAGTTATCGGTTGCACAAAAAAGTGCTCCGTTCTACATATAGGCAAAACAAATCCCACTTTACCTTATTCTATTCTCTCTCACAGTCTACCTTCATCTTCTTCAACCCGTGACTTAGGTGTTTATCTCGACCCGTTGTTAAATTTTAAATCCCACATTGCCATTGTTTGTAAGAAGTCATTATCACTTGTTTATCATATTTTTAGATCAATTTCTTGTACTCGTCCCGATGTATATATCAGAGCTTTCAAATCATATGTAATCCCTGTTTGGGCACCCTCTTCGAAAAGTTTAATTCGCCAATTAGAAAAAGTTCAACATGTATTTACTAGATTGTTGTATCATCGTTGTCATCTTTCCTATTCCTTCCCTCCTCCCTACCCTCAACGTTGGTCCTTATTCTCTCTCAATTCTCTTTATCACAGAAGAATTGTCATTGATATCGTATTTGCTATTAAGATTTTGAGATGTGAAGTTGATATTCCTTGTAGTAATTTCTATGTGTTTAAACCATCATTTGGTAGGCTATCCTCGTTTGCTTTCCATATTCCTCGAAAAAAAAAGAGAAAATCTTCGCTCCTCCTTTTCCCATAGAACATCTCGATTTTTCACAAAAATTCCCTCTATCTTAGACCCAAATCTTAGCACAAATACCATTAGAGCTAAATTATTATTGTCTTATGATTTAATTAGTAATTTATCCATTGATATTTCACCCCTCTAAACTAGGGTTGGCAATAACGGACACGCATTGCGGGCCCGCAATGCTTGTTAAATCATTGCGGGCCCGCAATAGCATTGCGGCCCGCAATGACTACTTTATTCCTATCTGGCCACTTTTTGTGATCGGTCGTTCTTTTGTTCTCTTCACTTTCCTTCGCTCTCTCGTTTGCTTGAGAGAACAAAATCATTGCGGACCCGCAATGATTTTACACCGCATTGCGGGCCCGCAATCATTAGAAATAAAGAGTCAAGGCCATTGCGGGCCGCAACCCCCGAATAGCCAACTCTACTCTAAACTGTCTCATGTACAAGTTCCTTTTGCCTTGTCAGTCTGTCTATGCTGACTTATGCGGTCCTCTTCCCGCTAGGGCCTCATCCACCCTACATCATTGATCCCACGCTGATCTTTGATCTTGGCACTAGAGAATAGGTTATTGAGACTTCCCCGACCATCTTCACCTTCCCTACTTTCCCATTGTCTATTCTCCCCATTCTATTTCCTTGTGCAAATCTTCTTCAATTATATCGTTTTTACTTGTTGTAACATCTTCGCGATGTATGATAAATAAATTTTAAAAAAAGATGCACCAGCTCTCCATTGTCAAACATCCATTTCAAGAAACCAAAAGATTTTATCCGGAGTAGGGTTTCAGACTCTTCTCAACGCTACAAGTCTCTCCCTAACTAAGTAGGGTCATAAAAGTGTTTAAGAGAGATGGCCGGTAAGACTCGACCACCCCCCGGACACGTGCGTTAGCAATGAGAACTGGGGGGTACTTGGGTGTTAGGAGTGTCGCCGGCCCTTATTACACAGAACAGCTGAAATGTTTGTGCCCTCACAATGAAAAATGGTGAGATTCCAGCGAAAAATTCGGCAAAATGGTCTAACGGGAAGAACCCAGTTTTAAGTGAAATCGATGCAGGATTGCTTAGGCTACAATACCTGGTCGGAAATCATTGCAGCAAACAAGCGATAAATTGTCCGAAAAACCCAAATTTTGAGTCAAAAAAGTGGTTTAGGAATCAACGCACATTCGATGCCAATAGTGAATTAGCAAGCTCTGTGCACCCTAGACTCATCGCAAATGGTATTTAGACTTCATCTCAACAATTTGAGAAATTATGATTTTTAAACGTTTTCGCACAAATTAATTTTTCTAATAGCCTGAGGGCACAAACAGGAAATTTCTGCCGTTTTGTGTAATAAGGGCCGGTGACACTCCTAACACCCAAGGATGGACCCCCAGTTCTCATTGCTAGCGCACGTGTCCGGGGGTGGTCGAATATGATCGAGTCTTAGGGAACAAGCCTCTTAATATGGAGAAAAAACAAACGAAACTATTCAACAACTGAACAAATTTCCTTGGAACATGTGAAACGGTCAACTAAGCGAGCAAAAAATTAAATCGATTTTAAGTGACAAAAAGATTCGAAATCATTCCTATCTTTTTCAGCACGATCGATCACTACAACATATTTCAGAGAACAAATTTCAGCACTAATTAAGAATGAAGAATCCTTGTCATCATAATCGAATTAGTATTATAAAACAGTTCTTTCCCAAAATCTTCAAAAAATTGTGGAGCTTCGACCCTCTTAAGTGGTTTTAAAATCTTGGAAAAGTAGATGGAAAAGTGAAAAGTAGGGTCATTTTTGTGATTGTAAAAGTAGTTGGAAAAGTATCTTCGTAATTAAACTTTTACAATAAAAACCCTTTACGCGAGTGTTGGATTGCTACTTTTTCAACTACTTTTACAATCACAAAACTAACACTACTTTTCACTTCTCCATCTACTTTTCAAAGATTTGAACACCACATAAGAAAGAGTTCATCATATGCATTTATGTAATCTAAATATAAATATATACTAATGAATTCTCAATTATATTTGTATACATACATATCTTCTTCCTTTTATTGAATGTTCATGAATGAAATAAAAAATAAAATTGAATCTCATTGAAATCCTTTCCCATGAGATTCAAATAGAAAACTTCAGACTCCACCTCTCTCAGATATCCATTCATTCATCATATATCATCTATATCAATACAATGTCTATTCCTCTTGTTCCTCTTCCAATGACATTGGGTACTCTTACACTATCTACTATTGGTCTTATAGGAAACATTGCTATTCTTATTGTTACTTTCAAGAATAAACAACTTCAGGTACTTTCATAGTACTCTTGATCAATATAATCTATTCGATATATTCAGAATCGATGTGGTTTCCTTATTGGATGCTTAGCTGCAATAGATACAGATATTTGTTTATATTTGGTAATAATACTAGGTCACTTTTTTAACCAAATATAATATTAATTGAAGATTCAATTGCGTATAATGCATCTTAATGGAATGTATTTCCAATCAAATGTTCAATGTTTCTATTATTCAATTCATGGTTTATTCAGTCTTGGAATGCAAACATTCATTGGAGTTTGTATAGGATTCGATCGATTATTAGCTGTTACCATTCCATTGAAGTAAACTCATCTATTCATCCATTCACTTATTCATTACTTTTAAAGATATAATAATTTTCCTCGATCAATTCATATCTTATTTCTTTTATCATCTATCATATATGGTCTTATCATCACTTCTATTGGATATTTCAATAGTGATCCACTTGTGGTGAGAATTCATTCATTACTAAAATATTCTTCAAATGTGGAAGGATATAGATAACTTTATATAATTAGTGTGTTATAATCTTAAAATAGATTCAATTAGGTATGAATGGATATCTTGAAGGAATAGATTGAATTGTCCTTAATTAATGTTCATTGAGATAGTTCCCGTGTGTATGCCTCCAACAGCATTCAATAATCAATCTCGTTTAATTTGGATTGGAACAAGTTTCATTTTGGGAATATTCACTCTATTCGTTTATGCTCTTGCTCATTATAAATGCTCCAGATTGAAACGTACGTCATGTTTCAACTTCATTGTTTTTACACAAATTCGGCGATAGGTCGGATGAAAGCCGGAAGTAGGCGAGAGACAACAGTTATGTCAGAGAGGTATTGACAAATTGTTCTCATACGAATTAGTATGTGTTCATTGGGTTAGTAGAGTGAAAGTAATTGTTATGGAAAGAGATGGAACAAGTATATTATAGTATCTAATCTTTGGATTCTATTCAATCTCAATGTTAGATGTAGACTGCGAAACATAGTTAATGTCTCCCATTTAAAGAAACATTTCAAATGTCTTCTGAGTATGAAAGAATGTTTACTCAAAATGAACAACTTGTACGTAGTTCCACGACTAATTTAAGACATATATGCAACATTTCCGAGAAAGAAATAGATTGAATACTAACTATTGATGATCAGGTTCAGTAGATCGTTCAAATGTTCGATCAATAAATCGTATTCGTCGTCTTCTCAATTCATTAACAGCTGTTGTTCTTGTTTATGCACTTACATGGTTCCTCACAGTTTGTGCTCTATTCATTACTCAGGTAAATAATCAATTGTTTATTGAATCCTTTTATTCTAGTCACATTTATTTCCCATTCCCACGACAATTCAATCATTGCTACTACACTATCAAACATATTGGCTTTGACCTCTACTTTGAATGGTTCTTACTTAGTATAACTACCGTATCCATTTACCATGACCTTCAGTATCCCCTACAGTATCCATTTACCATGACCTACAGTATCCCCTACAGTATCCATTTACCATGACCTACAGTATCCCCTACAGTATCCATTTACCATGACCTACAGTATCCCCTACAGTATCCATTTACCATGACTTACAGTATCCCCTACAGTATCCATTTTCAGATGGCAGCTAGAGATACTTCATTTGCACGAACACTTGAACAACAACTAGTATGGCTTGTTATATTAAATGCATCATTAAATGTATTTATTTATATGTGGAGAGCACCCGAATATAGGTATACAGAAGATATAATGAATGACTATTCATTCTTTATAGAAAAGCCCTTATGAATCTCTTTCCTTATTGGAGAAATGGACGAAATGAAATATCCAATACGAATGTTCATAATACTCAATTCAATTCTGTTCGTAGTACTTCATTATGTGAAAGAAGAAAAACATGGAAATATTAAAGAATTCATACCATCTCGAGTTATACATCCACATATATAACACGCGTGTCACTGAAGAATCGAGTAAAATCTGGGGGTGGTTGGCACATTTTTTGACCCCCACATATTATTGCATTTTTCGGTAGCTCATATGGTGCCTAACAAGGTACCGTCGAGCTTTTTTGCATATCTTCATTTTCAACGTCGAGAGATGTCGTCAAAATTTTTGGACGTCGAAATCGGCCGACTTTGGAGCTCTATAGCTCTTCGGGGTCTGGTTTTGGTATCGAGTCGTCAACAGAAGAATTTCCCGCAATGTCAAGGAGAATACGCCTGCATCATTGCCAGGTCGAATTTTTAATTAGTATTTTTGTAAATCGTTTTTATTGATTAGTTTTCTTAAAAATATAGAAGCCGAAATTTTACAATAGCTTATTCGATAGATCTCGACCAGAGCTTTTCAATGATATGCTGAACCTATACTTTATTTAAGTGCGCTCGAAAGATATGATCATTTCAAGTATTTTTTGATTGGGAAATTCGTGTAGTTTCATACATAAACCATCCAGATTGGTTGGTGAGCTGACCTATCCACCTTCACAACAAGTGACTGGGTAGTGTAGTGGATAAGGTGTCAGCATTTGCTTTTGACTGTCAGGGGTTCGATCCTCCTTGCAGCAGATTTCTTTTGCTGATTTTATTTTTGTCGAAATATCTTGCTGTGATTATGAAAATCAGAAAAGAGAACACCCTTGAACTTATCAGTAAGTGTAACTTTAACACGATGAGGAATAGAAGAATTGTGTATGAATCGGAGATTAGACGATGACGTCGTCAAGGAAGAGGGAAAGGATGAGGAGGATAAGGACAAACACGTGATATAGACAAACACGTGGTAGACACACATCTTTTGGTATATATCATGAATTTACTAGTAACACGATCAGATATAATAGTTTTTCAGTTAGAGTTTCTCGATGGCTAAGTAAGTTACCTCGTGAGGTAATCCTCTCGGAAACTTCAGCAGCCTTCAAGCGTCAGCTCACTCCCGAAATTCTCCTTACATTGAAATAATGAATTTTGAATTTTGTGATTACCATCAACTTATATGATTTCAATATCATTATCATTATCAGACTTTTTCAGCACTAATGAAAGATTTTGCAGCATTTATTGAGAATGTTGTACACACATTTTCAAGTGAGAGTCTGTATTTTCTTCTTCCATTCTTTTGCTGATATTTACAAAAAGGCTAACAAAAGTGAAAGATGTGAACTATTCTCTCTCTGTCTCTATCCTTGTCTTTTATATATCTTTCCCTTTCTTATTTCCTTCCATCTCGCCTTGTCCGCCCCCCATGCGAGTAGTTCACAGATATATACTTGTTCTTATATCCTTTCTGTTAGGTCCCACCATCACCCCCTTCTGTAGTCGTCGATATCTCTCATAGTTGATCTTTGGTCCTGGTCATTCTCACTGAAGATGCTGTTAACTCCGCAAGTTCTCATGGTCCACAACTGAGTCCACCACCACACACTCCTCGCTCACTCGCACTGTTACCCTCTGTCTTCGTCCAAGAGAGGGACCACTGTATCCTATGAGAGATCCCCCTTTCCACCCTGAGATATCAAACCCTGACCCCCCATTATATCACATTTAAATTTCATGAATTTTCACTAGTCACTTTTATGTGTTTCGTTTCGTGCATACGCACGTTGATAAAATATAATAATATATGGAGATTCTAGGACAATACGAAGATAACTTCTTTAGGATGGTAGTCGATTAAGAATGTGATGAAATATTCCTGTGAATTTGAAGTCGTGTTGTCATATTGTAATTTGTCTTCATGGCGATTGATATTCATCGATTGCTTATGATTCGTGATTTGAATTATAGAAATTAACATTCCAAAGTTATCAAATTAACTTAAATATGTACTAGAACAACAGTGAAACTAATTCAAAAGGGCGAATTGGTCACACGAGGTATAAGAGTGGGTAGATCACTGGCTGCGTCGCTCTCCTCTCGTGCGATCGCACTCAATTAAAACTTTGAAATGGTCATAACTTTCGAGCGCACTTAAATAAAGTATAAGTTCAGCATACCATTGAAAAGCTCTGGTCGAGATCTATCGATTAAGCTATTGCAAAATTTCGGCTTCTATACTTTTAAGAAAACTAATCAATAAAAACGATTTACAAAAATACTAATTAAAAAATCGACCTGGCAATGATGCAGGCGTATTCTCCTTGACATTGCGGGAAATTCTTCTGTTGATGACTCGATACCAAAACCATACCCCGAAGAGATATAGAGCTCCAAAGTCGGCCGATTTCGCCGTTCAAAAATTTTGACGACGTCTCTCGACGTTGAAAATGAAGATATGCAAAAAAGCTCGACGGTACCTTGTTAGGGTCCATATGGACTACCAAAAAATGACTTCTGCTCATTTTCGATTTTTTCAATGTGCCACCGTTTAATCGAACCTTACGCGACACGCGTGATAATAGAGATAATTCGATAATCTTGAGATACATTCATATGTCGTATTTTGATGACGGATTCTGTATATCATAAGATATAGATAAACAAACACAACTTTTGAGTTGAAATGTTCTATGATCAATGAGATCACAATCAAATTGAAAATAATCTTTGTTTAGGTAATGAAAAACCAGGAAAGATAATATTTTGTTAGAATGACATTGTTCTTTCAGTCTTTTCATACACTACCAGATATTACACCTTTGTTTTATGAACTTGACCATGTACAGCATATAGTTGAAATAGAATCAAGTTGATTTAATGATTCTTGATTTCAGAATTCATCTTACTGTTTCCCTGATTCTTGTATGAACCTAGACGTACTCTGAAATGGAAAAGGTGCAATCACAATATTTACACTTTCCATATCCTGTTTACATTTTATTAAAACCTTTTTATGCTACGTGACTAAAATAATAACATTTGAATTACAACATAAATAATGACCATTCAGGGGATTAAAAATAGTGCACAAATGACAGTTTGTGTAATAGTATAAATGATATTTCCTCATCTTAATTTCGTCTTTTATGCAACGTTATTATATCCTTTAAGACGTGCATGCTCTGCTAGATCTAACGTACTTTTTTCCTATTTTGCAACATCTTCTTAGAATGAATGAAATCACACAAAACACGAATAGACGTATAATTTTTTTTCATTTTATAATAAACAACATCTGTCTTCTCATTCATATAACATTTCTTGAACAAGTATTTATGTGGCAATACCAAACCTAAACAATATTTTGTAATCCAAAATGAAATTTTGGAGAAGTAGACTTTCTCAATGCAATGATAGACGTTAATAAGATATTTCTGTTCTTATCTATTCCGATGGCCATTTCTTGATCTGACAGATAAGTCTAATTCAATTTCATTATTTGAAGTACGACGTACTTGATTTATTTCTATGAATGGTTACCGATGAAATGAGATTGATATGGAGAATAAGAAGTAGAGAGATGGAATGAGTAGATGGAGTATGATAATGTCTTTCATACAAGATGAGGCGGAGTCTATCTCTCACTTAGTCTATTCAATGTACATATGGATTGAGTCAAGATGTATTTGTAGATTGATCAAATGGATGAAATTGTTCCATTATGGATGATATCAGCTACAATAATTACTTCTTTCATTGGATTCATCGGAAATGCATTGATTCTTATATCAACTTATTCGTTTCCACAATTACAAGTTTTAACATCTTTAAATTAAATTGTCAGTCTTATGTAAATAGTCTCCAAATTTCAGAGTAGATGTGGTCTATTGATAGGAACTCTAGCATTATCTGATCTTATTATATGTTCTTATCTTGTATGTATTCCTTATTTATCCATCATGTAATCTTTATTATTTAATTATTCATTGATTAATATTCAGATCGAACTCAGAATACTTCAATTATTCAATTGGTTTGATATTTCCAATAGAGATTGTTTCTTAGTTTCAATTCATGGATTATTCTGTTTATCTCTTCAAACATTTATGGGACTCTCATTAGGAATTGATCGTCTTATGGCTGTTACTATTCCCATACGGTATATTACTCAATTATCGATTGATTATCAGTCAACACTATAGATATAAGATGTTACCGTCATGGGTACACATATTATTGATTGGAATGTCATTGATCTACGCTACAGTAATCACTGGAATTGGAGCATATGATATGGGAAATACTGTATGTATTAAAGCCACCTCTTTCTATTAAGTTGAACCTCTGCTTTGGTAATGCTCTCATGACTCATTGTTTCTTTATCAACAAGAGAATATTGTCCATGCGGAGAGTGAAATTAGCATGGGCTGTAGAGTTGGCTATTCGGGGGTTGCGGCCCGCAATGGCCTTGACTCTTTATTTCTAATGATTGCGGGCCCGCAATGCGGTGTAAAATCATTGCGGGCCCGCAATGATTTTGTTCTCTCAAGCAAACGAGAGAGCGAAGGAAAGTGAAGAGAACAAAAGAACGACCGATCACAAAAAGTGGCCAGATAGGAATAAAGTAGTCATTGCGGGCCGCAATCCGTGTCCGTTATTGCCAACCCTAATGGGCTGGTCTTAAAGGGAAACTATAAAAATTTTAGCCAAACTTTGGCTAAAATTTTAGACTAAAATAACAGCCCCACCTGAAAAAAACCAAATTATTGACTCAACTTAAAAGTGGGGCTTGGTAGCCAAATTTTAGGCACCCAAAAATGTTCGACCAAATTATTGGCCCCCCTAAAATTGCGGAGCTCATTAATTCTATAAAATTTTATTGATTGTGCTTACAATTAGTGACGATCAATTACATATAATCCCCCGATACATTTCCCATAAAAACTTGCGAGAGCGGCCCGATGGCACGCTTGGTTCACAAAATATAACAAAAACAAAAAGTTGGCACTGACTTTCCGGCGCTACTGTAGGTTGGCGCATAAATTTCTTACTTTTATTTTGATTGAATCGTACCATCTTCGCGCTTTAGAAATACTGAACCTTCTAAACAAAAAAATATTTTTTTTAAAATTTTTTACCCTTTAACACATGTGTGGCTTACAAAATAGTAGTGAAGGAACAGTCTCTGGTACGAACTCTTCCATTGTGGATACTATAGTATCGATCACAATTATTCCATTGTGGTACATCTATACAAGGAATCAGATCCACATCTCATCAGTTCGCTTTTGTCACCTTATTTGATATAAGGGAATTATGAGGTGTCCAGAGGGTTTCCACCGGTTCTTTTACCGCGAGTCCAAAGAGTTGTTGAGACACGGTACCAATATGCTGCTCTTTTGTTGACAGGAACATACACAAGGAAGCTATATTCGAACGTACTATTGTCGTTTCAAATAACTAAGAAATCGTAAAAAGAAATTTATGCGCCAAATAATATTTTATCATTATTAGAATATTTAGTCCATCTAAATGATATTATTTAGATAGTTAGAGTATGTATGCCTCCAACAGCATTCAATAATCTATCTCGATTAATATGGATTGGTTCTTCATTTACTATTGGAATATTCACTCTATTCATCTATGGCAATGCACAATTTAAATGTGCGAGAATGGGACGTGAGTTTATCATTTGCAATAATATATTATATCACTTAACATCTTCTTTCACTTTATTTCATTTGGTTTAGAAAATTCTTGATATTCAAGTGGTATAAATAAAATGCAAGAATTGGAATTCCATGCACATCAGAGCCCTTGTCTATGCGAACTCTTGATAAATGTGATATAAATGAAATAAATAAAATTATAAAATTAGCTGCTATTATTATAATCATTTCTTCATTTTTTTTGCAACAACTTCGACTCTCACATTTAAAAAGTCATTTTCACATGTTCCCGCGTGCGAATAATCTATTTTGGCGTCCAGCAATGGTCTTTTTGCACCTGCAAAAGTAAGATTAGTGGAAAAGAAATGATATTATGACTGATGAAAGCGTAGGTTGGAATAGAATGAAGTTTATTGATAGAAATGCAGTAGAATGAAAAGATTAAAAGATTATTGGAAGTTATTCATTGATATTGTAAATGGAGAACTTAGAAGACTATCTATTATGGTTAATATATTTTATCCCTTAAAGGTGGACTCCCGCGAATATTTTCGTGAACAAACTGTAAACACAGAAAGTTAGCAAAAGTTATTCTACATACAGTACACCATTTATTTAACGCTAATTTTAATTCAGCTGTTTGATCGCTGGAAACATGAATGAATCATGTTTGCAATCGCAGGCAAAGGCGCGCTTTTTGAAAATAGGAAAGTTCGGCAATAGGATTCGAAACCACGGCCATGCGCTATCTAGTCAGAAGTGTTACCACTGCGCTAACAAGGGAAGGGATTGTAAGGGATTGATGAGGGGTCACGCACTCTTTATTTTTTTTCACTCTTCTTGCATGTCACTTTACACTTGCATAAGTGAGATGCAAGAGATTTGCACGAACATTCGCGGGTCTCCACCTTTAAGAGATAATGTGAATGAACACCGAGATCAAGTAGTTATAAAAATAAAATATGAAATGATTATATAGAATGTTACTGAAAAGAGTGAACTGAATATTGATTGATTGGATTAATTAACAGGTTCAGTTGAGAGAACAAATAGAACATCTTATCTTCGATTGACTCGAATGTTGAATTCATTAACTCTTGTAGTTATTGTTTATACATTAACATGGTTTCTTACTGTATGCTCACTATTTGTGACACAGGTCATCAATACTTTATTCTTTTCTCTTCATTCTCATCAATTAATGCAGTGTTCAGAACTTGGAAAATGCTCGAAAATGCGGAAAATGCTGTTCAGAAGTTCAGGTGGAAAATGCTCGGAAAATTCTCATTTTCGATGATTTTAAGCAAGTTTTAATGGGTTTTTAGTTTAATATCAACGTTTACGGGTCGCAAATACCGTCAAAACGAAAAAAAGTGAAACATTTGTCAAAAATTTTGAAAAATTTTGACAAAAGTTCACAAGATTTTGAAAATTTTGAATCATGATATCTAAATGGGGTTGCTAGTTTTTTTATTAGATGATAGGGTATTTGAGCATCTCTGAGCTTGCCTAATTTACCTGTGAAGAATAATTTTGAAATAAATCACTGTGAACGCTGTTTTGTGAAACTGGTATACGGTAGGATTTTCTACAGTATACCACTTTTGCAGCCTGAACTTTGCCAAGATCCAAATAGTGCAAATTCGCTATAGAAAGTCAGGTAATGCTATATGAGACGAATCGCCAGAGGTTCGACCACCAAAAAAAAAAAAAATCAACCTAGCGAGTCCGCATTTCAAATTATTGCTTATCATCAATAAAATGCGTCTGCAACACTACCGTCAAAACGAAAAAAAGTGAAACATTTTTCAAAAATTTTGAAAATTTTTGACAAAAGTTCACAAGATTCCCTATTTGAGCATTTTTCACGATCTTGATGATGTATTATCTAAGGTTTTTCATTGTGGATGTGTTTGCCCAATACAGTTATGCACGACAAAAGTGAAAAAATTAATCGGGAACGCTCCACAGCAGAATTGGTATACTGTAGCATACTGTAGAATCTTACTGTAAAACTGCTGCCATCGATCTGTTTTCGTCTAATAATGGTTATATATGAGACGAATCGCGAGAAAATCGACCGTTTCGGAGGGTCCGCGGACATAGAAATTTCGACCCCCTGAAAAATTCAGATTAAGTACTTTGAACGATGCTCTATCGAACTGCGCTTTCCGAATTTGCATATCTGTTCTCATTTTCGAGTAGTGGTAGGTCAAAGTTGGCAGGTACGGTATTTTTGGCTCGAATGTGCGTCAGAAAAATGATCATAACTCCGTTCAAAATAATGATAGACACTTTTCCAAAAAAAGCATCGAAAGAGGAGATCTTGCGCAACATTTCCCAGTTGGTGACGTCATTTTTCGACCATGCTCCGGTGCTGGGCGGTCGGTTTTATGAAAAAGTGACTTAACTTTCCTAATCGGAAAAAGTGCACTTTTCTTCTATGCGCGTTTTGTTGCACCCATATGTGTCTAAAAATGACCCAAGTTTCAGAGGATTTCCGAATTGGAAAAAAAAAGGCGTTGATTTTAGTGACGCGACCTCGGACCTGTCAAAGGAAAGAACGGCTTATTCCTTTATCAAGAAACAGCAAAGGAGCTTAAATGACTCAAAAACATCCGAAAAAGCATTACGAGCTCAAAATACCCATATACGACAGTTATTTGAAACACAAAATCACCGAGTTCCGAAAAATTTGAAAAAAACACATATTTTGCTTTTCCACGTGGAAAAAACGTCTCAGTAATGTTAATTAATCTTTATAATATTTCTTATAATGTTTTTGAACATTTATGTTTTTGGAAGTGAAGGCCTACCTGCTCTTAGAGCCGAGATATCCGCCATCGAGATTACACGCGCGCGCCCCAACTCTGCGCGATGTGTTGCCATAAAATGAACGTTTTCCAGCTCAGAATGACTCAAAACAACTTGTTTCATCATTCTTATCACGAAAAAATACCTTGGAACAAGTTTTCTGTGTCTGTAAAAATCAGCAAAAGATTTGGATCGAACCGGGGTTCGAACCCGCTCGGTGTTTTTAGAGCGGTACCTCTTTAGCTCTTTACCTCGCGCAGAGTTGGGGCGCGCGCGTGTAATCTCGATGGCGGATATCTCGGCTCCAAGAGCAGGTAGGCCTTCACTTCCAAAAACATAAATGTTCAAAAACATTATAAGAAATATTATAAAGATTAATTAACATTACTGAGACGTTTTTTCCACGTGGAAAAGCAAAATATGGGTTTTTTCAAATTTTTCGGAACTCGGTGATTTTGTGTTTCAAATAACTGTCGTATATGGGTATTTTGAGCTCGTAATGCTTTTTCGGATGTTTTTGAGTCATTTAAGCTCCTTTGCTGTTTCTTGATAAAGGAATAAGCCGTTCTTTCCTTTGACAGGTCCGAGGTCGCGTCACTAAAATCAACGCCTTTTTTTTTCCAATTCGCAAATCCTCTGAAACTTGGGTCATTTTTAGACACATATGGGTGCAACAAAACGCGCATAGAAGAAAAGTGCACTTTTTCCGATTAGGAAAGTTAAGTCACTTTTTCATAAAACCGACCGCCCAGCACCGGAGCATGGTCGAAAAATGACGTCACCAACTGGGAAATGTTGCGCAAGATCTCCTCTTTCGATGCTTTTTTTGGAAAAGTGTCTATCATTATTTTGAACGGAGTTATGATCATTTTTCTGACGCACATTCGAGCCAAAAATACCGTACCTGCCAACTTTGACCTACCACTACTCGAAAATGAGAACAGATATGCAAATTCGGAAAGCGCAGTTCGATAGAGCATCGTTCAAAGTACTTAATCTGAATTTTTCAGGGGGTCGAAATTTCTATGTCCGCGGACCCTCCGAAACGGTCGATTTTCTCGCGATTCGTCTCATATATAACCATTATTAGACGAAAACA
>CALSFV010000143.1:107500-125697 GCA_943737045.1 Parapristionchus giblindavisi | reverse complement strand
GAGAGAGGGGAAAGAGGGGGAGAGGGAGTGAGGGAGGGAGAGAGGGAGGGAGAGAGGGAAAGAAGGGAGAGGGAGGGAGGGAGGGAGGGAGAGAGGGAAGGAGGGGAGAGGGAGTGAGGGAGGGAGAGAGGGAAAGAGGGGGAGAGGGAGTGAGGGAGGGAGTGAAGGAGGGAGAGAGGGAAAGAGGGGGAGATGGAGAGAGGGAGGGAGAGAGGGAGGGAGAGAGGGAAAGAGGGGGAGAGGGAGTGAGGGAGGGAGAGAGGGAGGGAGAGAGGGAGGGAGAGAGGGAAGGAGGGGAGAGGGAGTGAGGGAGGGAGAGAGGGAAGGAGGGGGAGAGGGAGTGAAGGAGGGAGAGAGGGAGGGAGAGAGGGAAAGAGGGGGAGATGGAGTGAGGGAGGGAGAGAGGGAGGGAGAGAGGGAAAGAGGGGGAGAGGGAGTGAGGGAGGGAGAGAGGGAGGGAGAGAGGGAGGGAGAGAGGGAAGGAGGGGAGAGGGAGTGAGGGAGGGAGAGAGGGAAGAGGGGGAGAGGGAGTGAGGGAGGGAGTGAGGGAGGGAGAGAGGGAAAGAGGGGGAGATGGAGTGAGGGAGGGAGAGAGGGAGGGAGAGAGGGAAAGAGGGGGAGAGGGAGTGAGGGAGGGAGAGAGGGAGGGAGAGAGGGAGGGAGAGAGGGAAGGAGGGGAGAGGGAGTGAGGGAGGGAGAGAGGGAGGGAGAGAGGGAAGGAGGGGAGAGGGAGTGAGGGAGGGAGTGAGGGAGGGAGAGAGGGAAAGAGGGGGAGATGGAGTGAGGGATGGAGTGAGGGAGGGAGAGAGGGAAGGAGGGGGGAGAGGGAGTGAGGGTGGGAGAGAGGGAGGGAGAGAGGGAAGGGGTGGAGAGGGAGTGAGGGAGGGAGAGAGGGAGGGAGAGAGGGAGGGAGAGAGGGAGGGAGAGAGGGAAGGGGGGGGAGAGGGAGTGAGGGAGGGAGAGAGGGAGTGAAAGAGGTGGAGAGAGAGGACTCACTTTTTATCCTTCCATGGTTGTGAAGAATGTTTGAGCATTTGAATTATATACGTAGCTTTTTCTTACTTTTATCTGTAAGGAGAAAAAGGAAAAGAGTGATTGTTAATATGGAAGGTGTGAATTGAAATTGAATGAAGAAGAAGAAGGAAGAGGGAGGAGAGACTATAGATAGTGTATTAAATGATCATGTTTATGAATAGTCTTTCATTGATAAGAGAAGACTGAATGAATTGATAGAGAAGTAATAGATGGAAAGAGAAACTATTCATAGATAGAATCCACTCCCATCTATTATATTCTTTCCTCTCTATTCATTCACTATCTATACTATTCAAATGAATTGAATGAAGTGATAGAATGATGAATGTAATAGAAAATATTCGTTAAATATAATGAAATAGACGATGAATATTCATATATATAATAGAGGAATGGAATGAATAATCATTTCCCTTCTTCATTCCTTTTGTGTGTTCACCTTTTCATATGTCATTACGTTAAAGAATTCATTTCTATTCATATTCGCTTTTTTCAGAAATTTATTCCTTATACAGTGATGAGTTCTTAATGCATACCACCACGTGAATCGTTATAACACGAGGGATATTTATTTTTCCATAGATAAAGAGTGATCAATTATGTTACGATCGTTCACCTCGATGGGATAATACGATAAATCCTTGGTATCAAAAAAAAATTTGGTTGAGTCTGAATAGTTTTTCAAAATGCGGTTTTTCTATATTTTGAAAATTTAAATTTAAATATTCCCTCAAAATAACGCGCAATAAATTCAAATTATGTGGGAATTCCCTTTTTCATAATTGTTTTAAAAAAATGATTCTCTACCAAGACTCACATTCACACTCACTGATTCACATTTGTTAGTATGGAGTATCGTTACCTCCCATCCATCTAAACGGTCCCTACTATAAACCAGATCACGCATTTTCAATTATCCCATTTCCGACATTTTTTTCGGGAAATTAGGAAAATAAATAGTGTAGACATATAAGAATATATTTTCTGACCAAAATAAATATTTAATTTCATTCGCTGAAACGAGGCAACCAACGTTTCGGACGAGATAACTATCAAAGTGGATTTGAAGAAGTCGTTCCCCAGTCTGAATCTCATCCCTTGTCATATATATTCTTCTGAATCAACTGTGTCGTCCTTCTCTCATCTCTCTCATTTCCACTAATTTTCATTGCTCACCCCCATGAATCTGTAGAGATAAGCATAGAAATTTTTAAATTTTTTTTTACAAATTTTCCGAATTTCTTATCGATTTTCCTTTTATTGGAAAATATTTTTTCGAACAATCCTGCTAAAAACACATATTCATTGAGAAATTTTTTTTAATGTAAACAATCTTAACTGAAATATCATCTTCGACGACCAGAGAACAGAATCAACTTTTAAAAATCAATGACTGATCAGTTTGGCTACAACTTCGTTATCATTATTATACTTATATTCAATGTTCAATCTCCTCAATTCCGTTACCTCCTTGATCCTCGTTTATTTTATCCTTAGAAATTGTGCTTCATCCATTTGCTTAATATTTATTGTTTTATACACGTTTACCTTGTGGTGAATAAATATATATCTTCTCAATATTCATTTTTTTATATTCCAATAACATTAATGTTTAAAGTTTTCCATAGTCTTCAATATCGATTATATTATTGATAAAGAGGTTGACGTGTTCTTCTCCTCTCTTAACTGTTAATTGATGATCTCTCAATAAATCAATTATTCTCTCAACTTTGAACATTCATAAGAACTTCTTCTTTTATGTTTTACACTTTATCTGAACATATTTCATAAATACATTGAATATTTGATATGAATACATTAATTATAACAATATAATGCAAACGAATGATAGATAAAGGAAATATTTGTATATCTATATATAGGGTACAATGACCTATACCTTTTTACAATGGGAAATGAATGAGGAATTGATATGACAAATAGGATGTATTTCTTCTTTTAAGAAATTATCTTCTTTAAATTATCATGTATAGTCTTCTGAATTAGTGAATGAAATGGTTGGTTGTTCATTCAATTATTACGTATGTATTTGTTTCTATTCAATTCCTTCATTTACTCATCTTTCACATTCAGTATTCTTTATTCATACAATAAATGTTCAATTCTTATCAACATCATTCATTTATTTTCAATCAATGTAATTCTTGATTATTCTTCAGCTATCTATAGGTATTCGATACAGTCTTTGATTAAAAGATAATATTTATTATATTTGCTATTTCATAATAAAAGAAATATATTCTATACAATATTTATCTTTCTAAAATTCGGGACTAGAAAATTCAATACAAAATGGACCACTATTATGTAATACAACACTTGCATCCTCAATACATATTTCTATGAGTCCGTTTGTGTAAGAGTCGAACAAGGGTTGGCACAGGCCAAAAATTTTGATACCCTCAAAACTTGTGTATAGTGGTTATCGACCATGCTGATGAAGATAGGCATAGTCATTATGGCTCCAGTGGTCCCGCAACGCCTGAGCGGGATTACGGTAAGATCACGTTTTCAGGCCATTCTCGGTCCATGGTAGAGCTAGAGGTATGAAAATTGGGCTCCTGGGACAGAATTCGATGGCGATAATGGCTGTCTACTTCATTGGTTTTGAAAATTTTCCAAAAGGTCAACAAGTGGAAATTTTGATGGAGACGTTTGCGCCCCAGACGAGTATGACAGTTCGAACCGGCGTGACGAGAGGATCACAACGATGTATTATGAGCCCATATCTCCGTTGCACCGCTAATATTGCCTCGATATAGTCTGCGAAAGAGGTAAACAAGAGGACTCTCTCAATTCCGCGCGCTCTCTCGCACTCTCGAGAGAGCGCGGCGAAATGAGAGAGTGCCGAGAGAGCGCGCGGAATAGAGAGACGCAGACAACTCCTCGAGATTTTGCAGATCACTATATCGAGGCAATATTAGCGGTGCAACGGAGATATGGGCTCATAATACATCGTTGTGATCCTCTCATCACGCCGGTTCGAACTGTCATACTCGTCTGGGGCGCAAACGTCTCCATCAAAATTTCCACTTGTCGACCTTTTGGAAAATTTTCAAAACTAATGAAGTAGACAGCCATTATCGCCATCGAATTCTGTCCTAGTAGCCAATTTTCATAGCTCTAGCTCTACCATGGACCGAGAATGGCCTGAAAACGTGATCTTACCGTAATCCCGCCCAGGCGTTGCGGGACCACTGGAGCCAAAATGACTATGCCTATCTTCATCAGCATGGTCGATAACCCCTATACACAAGTTTTGAGGGTATCAAAATTTTTGGCCTGTGCCAACCCTCTCCCAGATTTGCCCGACTCTTACACAAACGGCCTCCTATAATAATCAAATTGATATTTTTTCACTGAAATTGTTGGACTGAAATTTTTTATTCAGATTGCCCATGAATTAGAACAAGAGAAACACATATTTTATTTACGATGTATCGAAACTTACAAAGGGTATAACAAAATATATCGATGAAATAAATATGGAGATATATTTAGATGAACTGACATTTTGTATAATTGATGAATAAAGTGAAATGAAATTGTAAATACGTAAGTGTCCCTTATCTTTCATCTACTGAATCTTCAACTAATTCAATCAAATATCCCTATTTGAAGAATATGATGTCATATATGCAGTGTAAATCAACTAAGTGATACAAATGATGACTTGGTTTGATGATCTCATAATTACATATTTGTAGTCTTCATTTAGATCATTTTAATGAATCATTCAATGAACAAAAAGATGTTGACAGATCGAATTTCAATTAAAATCAATCTGTAATTATTGAATAAAATAAAGGATAAAAACTAACAAAATAAGCACAACTGGAAACGGATATGATTCCAAAAAGGCCCAAATGGTTGGTTAGGGTTGAAGATGGCCAAAAGTGGTTTCAAAAGTTGTACCTTTTTATTTAATTGGAAAGTTCGGGAATAGGTTTCGACTCCGTTGCGCTAACTAGTCCACACATTTACAATTAATAATAATAATATACTTTATGCGGTGCGAAAGTAAAGTATAATTTCTGATAAAATATTTGATAGGTAGTGGAGTACGCATAAATATGATGCTTGGTTAGCAAAGATGAAAATTACAAATAAAAAAATTTTCTACAAAGACGGTAATGAAGCGATGGATTTTCGGAAAGATTTTACAGAAGGACTACACCAAAGGATTGATAAATGGTTATGTTGATAAATGGTTATGTTAACTTTCCCCATATCACTTATCCCTTGCATAATCGATATGTTATACATTTACACAAATATTATCGGGCCTCAATCTGTAAGCCGTCTTTCTACATTCGAATATAGAAATACAATGGAATTAGTCCATTTTACTATGAAATGTTGAAGAAAAAAATGGAACCGCTAAAAAAAGTTCGGTGATTGAAAATGATGAGGGCTGATCCTTATCATTCATTAATGCATTTTGTTCTCTTCTTAGTCCTCGAATGAAAATCCCTAATTAAAACGACATCTTTATTTTTTCTTCAATTTGTTTGAATTGTATTTCTATATTCGAATGTAGAAAGAATTTAGTGTTTTTGTATATTTCTGTGAATGAAAGAAAGGAATAAGTTCATTTTCTGTATAAGATATTGATGATACAATTGATATATGATGTTCATAGAGAGATGGAATAAGATAGTGAGAGTTGAATAGATTAAATGATAAAAGAGAAAGTAAAACAGGTATGACGCTCTCTTTTAGTTCACAATTGCTTCTTGATAATCACTTTCAATGAATTGAACTATTCCACCTACATTCATTCATCTTATTCTTTATATTTAATATTCATCTAATTCCCACATTTCTTTATTCAAAATGCCACAATTCTTCTTGTATTCCTCTTTCAACTATTCTGGGATATAAAGAGATACCAAATTAAGAACTATGACGAATCTACACTTATTCAATATATTACACTATCCCACAAGATATTTCCATCCATTCTTTCTTATAATATCTTTCTTTATTCTATATTCATTGCTTTTTGTTTGTAAAGTCATTAACTACAAATATGATTTTTTTTTGAATCTTAGATAATCTAATTTGATTAGTTCGTTCATAATGATGATATGACGTTCATTTGATCTAATATTCTAATTTTCCATAACATTCCTCTATATAAATAAGACTCCTCCCCTTCTTCATTCCATTCCATATTGTAGAATGTCTTGGATTACTATACTTATACTATCTACAATAAATCTTGTCAATTATATCAATGGAGCTCCATTTGAATCTATTAAATCTGTTTTATCTCCAGGTAATGAATATGATTGTAATGAAAGAATACTCTAGATAATGATGATCGATCATTTAAGAGGAACGTTTATGGAAAGCCAATGCCATTCAAAAGTTATGGGAAGAACGAAAGAAGATGGGATCAACTCCACTTATTCGAATAGATGTATTATATCATATATGCAGTCTATAATGCAATAATATCATTAAGTTTGGCGGTATTCCAATGGCTGATATTCTATTCAAGAATGAAACTTCTACTCCATCTGGTACATTGAAACATCGATTTGTTTTATCATTAACTCTATGGGCTGTTGTCGAAGGAAAAGTATGATAGATCATTGGTTACAGTATGATTATTGATTAATTCAGATTCATTCAAATTCAACCGTTTATGATTCGACATCTGGTAATACGGGAGCTAGTGAAGCTTATATGTGTAGAGTAATTGGAGTTCCATATGTTGCAGTTGTAAGTGATTAGAATCTAATTGAAATATAAAAATGAAGAGAGGATTATTTGAAATGCCTCAATACGACCGCTCACTATGAGCTTATCATCTCTGAATGATTTCTTTCTTTACCTATTCTTTTTTCTTAAATGACCAACTATTATTCAGGTAGCCCATGAATTAGAACAAGAGAAGATTAATCAAATTACTCAATTCGGAGGACAAATCTATAAGGTTTACTATTATCGATTATTGATTGATTATTATTTGATTTGTAGGTAAATGTATCGGAGAGAAACTATTGGGCTGAGAGATTAGCCAATGAGACAGGAGGATTCTTTATCAATCAATTTGGAAATGCAGATTCAGCTGAAGAATACCATGAAAGTGAATGATATATTGATATATCTATATCAATATTATGATTATTATAGGTGGTGGTTATGAATATGAATCATCCAATGTATTCCATGAGATTATTACTGAAATGAAGAATAGAAATATGTCAGCTCCTTCATATTTCATTCACAGTGCTGGAACTGGTACATGATAGAATCAATCTTATCGAAAATATCTTCATTATATTAAGGTGGAACTATTTCATCAGTTGGAAAATATGTGACTCGATACAATATCCCCACTAGAGTTGTTATGGCTGACTCACAATATTCTCTATTCTATGATTATGTTCTCACTAATAAGTAAGTCCATCTTACAATATCATCAATCAATCTATAATCAATAAATATAGATACAGTAATATATCTGCTGGCCAAAGTGGTCGTCCTGATTGGATTTCTCCTGGTATTGCTGGTATTGGTTACGGTTACAATCCCGAACCAATTCAATTCAAAAGGACCACTAGGTATACTGTAGATGATTATAATGGATTACTATAATAATATAATATTAAGTCTTCTTCGTAATGTAGTAGATGAAGTAGTGAAGATGCCTGATATGGCCTCAATAGCTGCTATGAGAGTATTAAGACAATATGGAATTGATGGAGGTGCATCTACTGCATTGAACTTCCTTGTTTCTATATATAAAGCACTTCAACATAAAGCTGGATTAGATGTTATACCGTATGTTTAATTATTTCATTATATTCATTCTAATATATTGATTACAGTAAGAATGAAAGAATCTCTCTTACTCTTATAATGGGAGATCCTGGTTGGTTCTATGAATCTACTTATTTCAATGATACATGGATTGAAACAAAGATGAACAAGTTTGGAGGACTTCATTCACTTAATTGTTGGCTTGATAAAATCAATCGGTTTGTCAATTTATATTATATTATAGTAATGATTGATCGATCATTCAGAACTGTTTCATATATGGACAAAGATGCATTGGACTTCTTGAAAACTGATGAATGTTCAACATCTCAAATGACTCCTTAATTCAATTCTCATTTAATTGATAAATATATTATTATTGAATGATTATTGCATGTTTCATCCATTTTATGGATTGTCTGTAAATGTTCGATTCACATCCTTTTTTTGTACTTCTACGATTTCTCTGTAACTTAACGATAAATCGTTTAAACAATATTCAATCTTTCATTTCAACATATTTATTTATCGTTTGAGTATTTAGATTATAAATTCAACCAATTAATCCTTTAGTCTATACTACCGTCAAAATGAGAGAAAACTACATAAGTAGAGATAGGAGATTTACCCATATTTTTTAATTTAAAAATTTCTGTGTTGATTTCCATGAAAAATGAGATTTGAGTATCACTCAGATGTTCCTCACCAACCTTATTGAGAAAAAATAAATCATTTTTAAATTCAATGAAATCAGTGGATTTTAGGTTAAAGTGGCCGTTTTGATGAACAGAAGTGCCTAATTGTAAGGGGAAGGGCACTTCTGAAAAAAATTAGACACGAATCTTAGATTTTGAGAGCAACATAAGCCAGAGTGCATACATTATAATGAAGGGTATATGTACTCCATTGCCAAAATTCACAGAATTTGGAATAATGGTCAAGGAAATATAACCGATTCATTTTTCGAAATGTGTGGAAAATTAGAGAGAGTTTCCCGTACAATATCCTACTTGTGTCGTTTTCTCTCATTTAAACATTTTTCTTTTTTTCTGATCCGAACTTCATTCCAGCAAATATGTATAGATGATGTCACTCAAACGAAACTTTTTTTAAAGAGATTATTGAGATATTTAACATCAAAACAAAGAGAACAAATTGTATACATCGGAAGAAATAGTTAATTTTGCAAGACCAAATTTAATCAAGCAGTAGCAGAACTCAGTTCACGTCAAAATTCAGGAAATGCGCACGAACTAACATGTTGACGCAATTGGAGCGTTTTGGCGCATTTAACGTATACTGAAATTAATTTTTAGCGAGTTTTCTTGGTTCGTTGTATTTGTGGCTGTATTCTTAGATTATTGATTATAGTGATTGAATGATGGTGAATACAAGATCAGATACAATGGATAATGAAGATACCTTATGTGCTTCTCTTCCAAATGATCCATCAAGAGATGATACTTTACCTTCTCATATTTCTACTCAACAAAAGATAATAGGAGTTGATGCCAATCCACCTTCACCTGTTGGATCTGAGATATGGATGCCAACTGTTAGTTTGTAGTTATCATTCTTTCCTCTATTTATTCTTTACTTATTTGAATCTTTCACATTCTTTCCTTTCCATTGTATATTTTGTTTTCTTACCATTTATTGTAGGACGATAACGCTCAGAAAAACATGCATGCAGTGTTAATGTACAGGAGTGGAGTCCGACCACAAGAGATTCTATCATTCCTCTTCCCTCATATTCAATTACCCAATCGGTCTGCCTTATCAAGTAACAATATTTATTATTAATATATTTATTTATATTCTATATTTGGCATTGATTATATTCGATGAGAATATTACAATATATTGTTTGAGGCTCAGCTGCTCTGAAGATCCTCTCTGATATAGTAGATAAACCACCAAAGAGAGCCAAACTTCCTCAATACAATACATTTCAAGATGCAGTTGATCTATTCAAGTAAGTTCAACTTGCTCTATCATGTCACACTAAAGATATAATTATTTAATTTTTAATACTTGAATATTATAGAAAGTCAAAACGAATTCTGATGCTCACAGGTGCAGGAGTATCTGTTTCGTGTGGAATTCCTGATTTCAGAAGCAAAGTAACTATTAAGTCCATAAATTATGATCCATTATAATTAATATTTAAGGATGGTATCTATGCTCGTCTTCATGAATCATTTCCTGATCTACCTGATCCCTCTGCTATGTTCGATATACAATACTTCAGAAAGAATCCTAAACCTTTCTATAATTTTGCTAAGGTATATCATCTTATATATTTATTATATGAGCTTATCTTATCATTAACAGGAAATATTCCCTGGAATGTTCGAACCTTCATTCTCTCATAAATTCATTCGTCAATTAGAAAAGAAAGACAAGTTATTAAGGAATTACTCCCAAAACATTGACACATTAGAGAAAGTGGCAAATATTGAAAGGGTTATTGAATGTCATGGTACGGTGATTACATGATATTGATTAATTTATTGATTTATCTAGGTTCATTTTCATCAGCAACATGTCTTGATTGTAAGGCTGTTTACTCTCCTGATGATATTAAAGAACATGTTATGGATAAGGTATTGATTCAATCATTATTTCATATTAATCATTAATATTAAGACTGTTGCGATGTGTACAAAGTGTAAAGTTGGTGTTATCAAACCTGATATTGTTTTCTTTGGAGAAGATCTTCATGCTGATTTCCATCAACAAATGGCAATCGATAAAGATCTACCTGATCTACTTGTTGTCATAGGTATACTGTATCTTATAATCAACTAATCAATATATTGATTTATTGAGGTTCATCATTGAAAGTTCGTCCAGTCTCATTAATACCATTTGCTGTTCCATCGGATTGTCCGCAGATATTGATTAATCGTGAACCTATTCCTCATTATACACCAGATATGGAATTATTAGGAAATTGTGATGATATATTACGGTATATTTATATATATATATATATATATATATATATATATATATATATATATATATATATATATATATATATTGTAATGTCATATAATGTTTACAGAGAAATAGCAATTAGAATGGGTGAAGAAGAATTTGTGAAAGATTATGATAAAAGCCATGGTAGAGATGATAGTGAATCATTGACTATGAGAAGATTAGTATTGAAAGATGAAGTTGATAAGGTATGATGAAGAAGAAGATGAAGATTGATATGAAGATGAATAGATGAATAGATGAGATCATGATGTACTCTTCAGATATTTGATAAGATAAATGAAGAAGAAGAAAAGAAAATTAAAGAAGAAGAAGAACGAGAGGAATATGAGAAGAAGAAGATAGAAGAGAAAGTGAGACAAAATGAGGTATGAAAATTATATGTTGATTACGGAAGAGACAATATATTGATTAGTGACATGGAAGGTACGGTAGTGATAATAGATTGAGTAGTGACATGGAAGGTACGGTATAATAGATTGAGTAGTAATATGAATAATACGGTAGTGATAATATATTGATTATTTTGTGAGTTCGGTAATTCCAATATATTTTTTTTGTTTTATAGATCTAACTTAATTTTAGATCAAAAATAAGGAAGAAGACGAAGAAGAAAATAAAGAGGAAGATGATTTATATGAACCTATGGCTAAACGATCAAGGAATGATACAGATAGACATCCTCTTGCTGTATGATACATTCATTCATTCATTCTACAATATGATATGATATGATTATAGGGAATGTATTCTCCTCGTTATGTATCAGTTGAGAGTCATATACCTGAAGGATCGTTTATGGAGGTATGAATATCGATATTGATCTATAAGTCATTAACAATATATCAAATAATATTACGTATATGGGATATGAAATAGGACTTACCATTGATATGATAGATTTATTCTCATAGACATTCACATCCTGAATCTTTATTACTTTCTTTTTAAAAGATATGTTTCATTGTCTAACTGGTCTCACATACAATCTATATCATCTATCTACAAAATGAACATTACTCAATTCTTTCGACTTATCGTTAATTCATTAAATACCATTTCTAATACTGAGATTGTGAATGCTTCTAATTATGTACATAACGTATCTTATATAAATAGAGTAAAGAATATTGATTTATTTCAGATTAGTACTAATCAATATGTATTCCCTGGAGCTGAAATTTATCTGGATCTTGAGACTAAAGTCATATCTCAATTACCATCTAGGTATACTGTATGCAGTATCCAATAACTATTGATTATTGATTATTTAGACGATTAGCAAGTGGATGTTGTATGGATTCAGATTGTGATAGTGATAATGATTCAGATGAAGATGATGAAAGAAGTCTTCCATCTCAACCATTCTCTGAACCTACTGTTTGTCATTTTTATTTTAATTAGACCTACAATTTAACAAGTGTACTGTTGTATATGAAGATAGATATATTGTCTTGTATGATGACGAAATATGTAATATGTTTCACTTCAGCCATCATGTCAATCTCCAATATCTCCTCGTCCTCGATCCAATTCATGTCTTCCATCATTAGATATACAAAGTTTAACACCATCACATCATAATAATTAACCTTTATCATCTAATCAATAATCGTTTCATCATTATATCTTATACTTTATAATTTGTATATTCATTCCTAATACTGTATCTCACTCTATTCAATCCTCATCCCCCTCCCCTTCCTCCTTTCATCTTCATTTCTTACTCTCATGTACATTTCACTTATGAATCTCAATAATAACTTCGTATCTTTATTCTATCTATAATATACTTTGTACATCTTCTTCCATCCATTTACTTCTTTCATATTATCATCAATGCTTTTCCCCCATTCAATTGATAAGTTTTACCCGCATGATTGTTCTTTTCATCAATTGTCAATACGATCCTATCAAAAATTGATCATCCTCATAAGAAAGCCTTGAAATAAATTAAAAATATACTTTATACATTTAGGTATATTGATTATACTGAATATCGATCGATTCAACTGTTATATGTGAATGTATAGAATAAAGATTCTTTTACATGAATAATGAATGAGATGATAAGAGGTGAGTTATCATCTCTCTATCTCTATTTCTCTCTATTTATTTATTATTTATGAATGATTGTA
The DNA here is from genome assembly GCA_943737045.1 of Parapristionchus giblindavisi. Lineage (NCBI taxonomy): Eukaryota > Metazoa > Nematoda > Chromadorea > Rhabditida > Diplogasteridae > Parapristionchus > Parapristionchus giblindavisi. Next base: position 112,726 of record CALSFV010000143.1, on the reverse strand, counting down.
TTCATAGTTATTATCACTATATGATGTCTCCATCTCCATTCATATGGGCTACAGCTACAGCTGCATATCAAATAGAAGGTGGATATACTCTAGATGGTACGGTTATCTATTTATTCACCATTTTATGCTGTGTCGACCGGAACGTCAAACATTTTTGTTCCAATACGACATAACTTTCTTCGTTTTCAAGCTACAGGACCCAGATTTCTGAAGAATATACAATGAATTTATGCCTTATATCTCTGGATCCCTTTATTTGTTTCGACTCGAATTGTAGGTTAAAACTTGAATGCCGATTATGTTCTCGGCTGAACGATTTTCCAGAATTAACCATGGATAGTGCCAGGGAGTGTGAGGGAATTTTTTTCGGAAAATTTCAATGAGAAAAATCCCGGTTTCAAAAGTCGGGAAAATCTGATTTTTAGATTTTAGCTGGGCTTCACAATAGGTCTGCACTACCATTCCGTTAGAATCATCTTTTACATTTCTTTTTTCCTTTCTCAAAATATGCGAAAAAGTTTTCCTGAAACTACTCATTTACAATCATTTTACAAGCGAAAAAACGAATATCCCGATTTTTTACCGGGGAAATTCGGGAAATTTTTCGCACCCCTGGATAGTACACCCTAATTTCCAAAATACAGGCCTGTGCAATTTTTTAAAGTTTTCATTTCTATCCTCGTCTCGGAACCGTTTCACACTAAAATCTCTTGACCAATTCGAATCTGATAAGTCGATAGAAAATCGATGTAACAAACCTCGTATCTCTACATTTTATTCAGCACAAGCTTTTGCATACGCTCGCCAGTGAAGTTGTTCATCTCCAAAATCGATTTCGGATAGTTTGCAGATAGAGGCCTGAACATGTTATAAAGCACTATCTGAGAGAATTCAATAACTGGAATATTTTTTGGTATCGATGAAAAATGAATTTTTCTGTTTTATGTGTGATAATTGCAGGCTCCATAAGTGAAGTACACTGGTACTTGGAAATTGCTTCCAATAGAAAATTCGCTTCAGGGGGTGACCACAACGATTTGGCGCCTTTTCCTAAAAGGTTTATTTCGATGCCAATCGATTCGGGAGTGGGTGCAATGGACTCCTTGGCTAATTCTAAGAAACTATTGTCCAGTGGAGTTTTTTGATCAATGATCAATGAACGCCGGAATCGGGAATTTTCGAAAAAAATTTCACATTTAATTAATTTTCACTAGTTCACCATAACAAGCCTACAACTTTTTATTTGCTTAATCGCTTCTACATATCATAACACAGCTTCAGTTTAAAAATCATATTTTTTTAAAAAATACATATTTTGTGAAAACATCGTTTTTATAACGAAAATCGTAATTATGGTGTGCCCCTACAGTAATCCCAAATCGGTTAATTTGGAAATTTCGTAGTTTTAAACATATTTCACCGCTGTTCTTGACATGACTGAAGTATACGACTACTCCTCGTCTTCGGAGTACATCTATTTCCAGGTGCTGATTTCGCTGAAAATTGACATTTTTCGTAAATTGATCACTATTTCGTTGTTTGTGATCCAATATTGATAAAAATTGGATCACTATACCATATTATCATACAAACATACAAACATACTAAAAAATAAAGAGACACGGTTGACTTTGAAGGAAGTTATTACTGAAAAACCAAAATATCATAAAATGTTGACAAGCACTGAACCGTGCAGGTGCACTCCGAAGACGTGGAGTAGTTATATACCTCAGTCATGTCAAGAACAGCGGTGAAATATGTTTAAAACTACCAAATTTCCAAATTAACCGATTTGGGATTACTGTAGGTGCACACCATAATACGATTTTCGTTATAAAAACGATGTTTTCAAAAAAAATGTATTTTTAAAAATTATGATTTTTAAACTGAAGCTGTGTTATGATATGTAGAAGCGATTGAGCAAATAAAAAGTTGTAGGCTTGTTATGGTGAACTAGTGAAAATTAATTAAATGTGAATTTTTTTTCGAAAATTCCCGATTCCGGCGTTCGTTGATCACTGATCAAAAAACTCCACTGGACAATAGTTTCTTAGAATTAGCCAAGGAGTCCATTGCACCCACTCCCGAATCGATTGGCATCGAAATAAACCTTTTAGGAAAAGGCGCCAAATCGTTGTGTGGTCACCCCTTGAAGCGAATTTTCAATTGGAAGCAATTTCCAAGTACCAGTGTACTTCAGTTATGGAGCCTGTAATTATCACACATAAAACAGGAAAATTCATTTTTCATCGATACCGCACATATGTCGATTTTCTAAGATAGCGTGATTTATAGACCTTGTAGATAATATCCGTTTCAAGTAAGGTGGTATCATGTCTAGTACTGGAGATGAACAGCCAAACTCCTTGAAAAGATCGTTCAAAAAGCTTCCTGGTACTGAAATTTAAAAAAAATCACTCAGTCAGGACGTCCTGTATTTTGGAACCTGCCAAGCAAATCAAGTTGAGCTCATATAACTTATCTGATGCCTTCGACAACATAAACATAGGTGAAAAAAATTAATAAAAAAACTCTGAACGAATTTCAGAGTGATCTGAAGCGCGTGATTTGGAAACTTCCTAGTTTTATCGTCTTCGGCCGTACATGATCTGTGCATATCGGAACGATTTATTGCAACTGTTGTTTCAAAAAAAAACATCTAAACGTTTCAAAAAATTTCTTTTGGCTTTACATTGTCTAGTTAGCATAAGATTAAATGATATTGAAGAGAAATTTTTGAAAGGCAGTCTCCCTTTAAGGTATACCAGATGTCATGGGGTACTATCCACAGTTAGTCGGAACGTCTTTAAAAATCGTCGAGCCTAATTTTATGATCGACATGTGTTCATCTTCAATACGATCCTAAAATTCATGAATGGAATGAATCCAGAGATATCAGGATTAAATTCCATGTACGTCTACAAATTCCAGAAGTCTTGGACTGTAACTTTGTCGTTTAAAAAACATTTTTTTGATCGATACTATATCTATTCTCATTATATGTCGTTGTGAAAGTCTATGGGACAAAATACGAAAAGAAAAAGGAAGAATAGCTGATAATTCACCATATGAACAATCATGTAATGGAAGAATCAAATGGAAAGAAGATGTTCAATTAATTAAATCGATTGGTGTTTCTCATTATCGATTTTCTATTGATTGGGGACGTGTTATGAATGATGGAAATATAAGAAATGAAGAAGGAATGATGTATTATAAGAATCTGTGTCGAGAACTAACAGAGAACGGAATCAAATGTATTGTAAGTAATAAGAGACAAATGATCTATCGAATATTGATTGATTAAGGTAACATTGTTTCATGCTGATCTACCCCTATCTATATATAATGAAGGAAGTTGGTTAACAGATGAAACTATTGATTACTTTGTTCAATTTGCACAATATTGTTTCGAGGAATTAGGTGAATGGGTAAGATATGAATATTGATTGAATCAATAGAATTTATTTATTAGGTTGAATATTGGATAACATTCAATGAGATTCGTATGCATGCATGGAGTGGAATAGTTAAAGTAGAAGGAGAACCATATCATTCACTAGATCTACCTTATAAGGTCAATCAATCATTCAATCACTCTTAATCATTCATATTTAGAAGTTTATTGGAGATGTTCCAATAGAAAATGCAATAATGATTGGAACAAAGAATATGATGATAGCTCATGCTAAAGTATATAGATTATATAAGAAGAAATATGGTTAGATATATGTATACTGTAGATGTATTAGAATCGATTGATTGATTGATTAAGATGATAAGTATAATGGTCAAATTGGAATAGTTGTTGGAGGTCATTTCTGTTATGATGAAAATGAAGTTAGTTCTTTCCTCATTTTGATTGAAATATTATTTTGATCCTTCTATCGAACTTTTCATAAGTGATTGAAAATATTGTTTAAACATTTGGAATGATCTATTTTAAAATACTCATTTTAACGAATTCACCACACTTTTTTCATAGTTTAATTTTTAAAATTATACCACCAACAAAGTCAGGATTATGTTTACATTATCGAGATTCACAATGGAAATATTCATTTAAAAAACTATTTTTTGAACTTTTCAATATTTTGAGTTTTCAAAAAAAAAACTCTTATTAATATAATATCAATGCGGCGAAGGTCAGACGGGTTAGGTGTGATGAAGTGGAGTGGTAATCGAGAGGAAGACGAGAGAGTGCAGGCGAAATATTTTTTACTCTTGTTGTCGTGGTATTTACCACATAGATATTTGACATTTTCTTATGCAATTACATTTTATTCGGACAGTATCGTATCAAAATAAGCAATGATAAATATGTTCGAAAAGAAACTCATTACACACAGTATTACATTTTTTTCTCGATTCTCTTCTTTTAATATAACAATAGATATGGTTAAGATAATTAATTTGAAGGATATCTCATCAATCTCTTCTCGTGTAACAGATTCAATGGTTGGAATGAATCTTGATCCTTTAATCAATAATGAACATCAATGGTCTCCTATTACTATTCAATATCTTAATCCTCTATTCAATAAACAGGATAAACAACTTATCAAAGGTTCCTTTTATATATCGTTAAAGGAACATCCCGAGCTTACTCTCCGCTTCTCTCCTTTTCTTTGTCTACATGAGAGGACATTTTTTTGAAATTTCTAAAAAAAATGTTTTTTTCCTCTTTTTTCTCATTCAAATATGTAAAATGGATATGTCTTATTATATATGTCATAAATTGATTTATTCAATATACATATGTGAAGGAACTATTGATTTCATTGGATTGAACTATTATCGTCCTCATTTGGTATCAGAGAAAGGACAAAGAAATGGATTGGCTGAACAATTGTTCAACTTCTCATATGTTAATGATAAATGGCCACGGTTTGAATATCTCATCTCTATCTCATCTTTTCTTCTCTTTGTCATAGTAGTTACATTAAGTATATCGGGAGATTCTTCATGGCTCCGTTTTCATCCCAAAGGACTATTCTCTATGTTAGAATATATGCGAGATAAATACCAAGATATACCCATTCTAATAACTGGTATTCATATATCAATATGTATATATTATCTATATTATTGATTGATTAAGAGAATGGATTGGCTGATCTACCAAATGGAGATTCTTTTGAAGATAATAATAGAATTGAATATATGAAGGGACATATTGAAGTGATTAAACAAGGTTTCATCTATTTTGAAATCTATTATGATCTT
>CALSFV010000143.1:0-102500 GCA_943737045.1 Parapristionchus giblindavisi | reverse complement strand
ATATGAATATAATAGATTCAATCAAGTACTCATATAGTGTCGTATCCAATCTATTCAATTGTCATACTTCAATATCTATGTAATAATTCAGATATTTAAAATTTGGAAAAAATGGATAAATGGATGAATGAATGAATGGATGATACTTGAGAGTATAACAAATAGCTAAGAATCGATCAGCCGTAACAGCAACAAGAGTATATATAGAAGCACATGAAGTTGTTGAATTAATCCATGTTGACATTTTACATATTACAGCACCCAATTGCCATTCTATAATATTATATATTATTAATATAAATCTATAACGTATATATGTTTCTCTCTATAAAACTCTTCTCATTTAATCATTTATTACTTCTTTTCTCACATTTTAATTTCATACTTTCAACCAGTAGTAGGAAATAGATTGAAGACCTATCCGCCTTGGTCCTCTAACCATCTCTCCCTCTCCTTCTGCTTCTGCCTCTCCCTGTCCCTGTCCCTGTCCCTCTCCTCTCCCTCTCCCTCTCCCTCCTCTCCCTCTCCTTCTATTAGATGATAGTTCTTTTCGTTCTTCTTCTTCTATCTCCATTTCTATTATCGTGTCTTCTTTTCTTTCCCAACTGTTTACAACTTCCAAGCCCCCTTCTCTTCTTCTTTCAAATCAATAGATAAAATGTAAATAGAATATCGAACCCATAAGTATATTATTGAGTAGTGTAGTTGGTAGACAGAATAGAGTAATCAATAGATCAGCTACAGCAAGAGATGATATCAAATAGTCAGTTGTTGTACGTAGTTGACGATTCAATGCTACTGCTAATACTGAATACTTCATTCATTTATACTTAATCTATCGATTAGTGAACAAACCAACGAAAGTATTTCCAAATAATCCTCCAATGAATACAAGAGAATAAAAGAATGTATAAAGAGCTGTCTGAATAGATTGATTCATTGATTATTCATCATATTCTATATTTATTCACTTACTAATTCATATGAATGACGGAAATAACCGAGCGATTCTTCATCATTATCTGCCATCACATGAGCATACTGTAGATCAGCATAGATTACGGTAGAAAGTGAGGAATTACGGTAGGTGTGTTAGAGATTACGGTAGAATGAGTACGTATATTGTAATGGATGAATAAAGGTGGAAGGTTTTGATAGATCTATCTATTTCTATTTCTCAGTTGTACCCTAAGGGTGTAGTGAATATAAATGATAATGACATTTGAAGAGTAGAGGAAGATGAATATAGAAGGAGAAGTACATAGAGGATGAAGAGGAAGAGGAAGAGGAGGAAGAAGAGGACGATGAGAAAAAGAGGAAGAGGAAGAGGAAGAGGAAGAGGAAGAGGAGAAGAAGAGGAAGAAGAGGATGAGGAGAAGAAGAGGAAGAGGAAGAGGAAGAGGAAGAGGAAGAGGAAGAGGAAGAGGAAGAGGAAGAGGAAGAGGAAGAGGAAGAGGAAGAGGAAGAGAAGAGGAAGAGGAAGAGGAAGAGGAAGAGGAAGAAGAAGAGGAGGAGGAAGAGGAGGAGGAAGAGGATGAGGAGAAGAAAAGGAAGAGGAAGAAGAAGAGGAGAAGAAGATGAATATAGAAGGAGAAGTACATAAAGGATGAAGAGGAAGAGGAAGAGGAAGAGGGAGAGGAGAAGAAGATGAAGATGAAGATGAAGGAGAAGGAGAAGAGGAGGTAGAGGAAGAGAAGAGAGGAAGAGGGGGAAAAGGAAAAGTAGATGAAAAAGAATATGCTGCAGATCATGAAAAAACGGAAAATGTTCAACTATATCCATTGATTTCCTCACAGAAAATGCTCATTTTCGATGATTTCAAGAAAATTTGAATACATTTCAATATTAAAGAAGGTGACCCACGAGTTTTTTTCGTGACTAAATTGGTCAGACAGAACTATAGAACACATCTCCCTGTACACAAAAACAATTTTCTCTAAAATTTTAGGTGCACAGGAATGTCGTGATTCGAGCATAAAGTTCATTGATCCCCCAGGGAAAGGCGCGAGTTTTTGAATTTGAAGGATAAATATAAAGAAAATTGCAAACGAAAATCGAACCCACGTAGCGCGGTTACAAGCGCTGACCACTAACCACTGAGCTACATGCTCTACGCATGTATTCGCTCATATCTAATAGAGAACATTATGCCACTTCCTATGCCCCACGTTCTTCTTGTCAATAGTGCACTCCAAATCTCGTGGGTCCCCTTCTTTAATGAATCACAAATAGTGTTGTGGACGCACTTTAATGATGCAAACAAAATATAAATTTGAATATTTACTCGCTCAGTTAAGTTTTCGCAGAATTTTCATCGATTATCGGCCTGAAATGCACAAAAGAATCATTCAATAATTGTTTCAGTAGAAAACTTTAAAGTGACTTAATCTGGTTGTTTTCCATGAAAATAGACTTGTTATATACTTTTTTTAATGTTTAAAATCATTATTTTCTTGAACAATAGAGCATGTTCGTTAATTTTGCAAGTTTTGAAGACAGTGACATAAATATAACTTGCAGTGTACTGTATGATATATGTGAAAAAGAAGACGAAGGGATTAGGAGATGAAGAAGAACATTGTTAGAATAGTAGTCAATTCAATGACAATAATCTCTATCCCAAACGAATAATGAAAAGGAGAGGAGAAGGGGGAGGAAGAGGGAGGGAGATGGAAGGGTGGGGAGAGGAGAGAGGTAGAGGGGGAAGAGGGAGGGAGATGGAAGGGTGGGGAGAGGAGAGAGGTAGAGGAGGAAGAGGGAGGGAGATGGAAGGGTGGGGAGAGGAGAGAGGTAGAGGGGGGGGAGGGAAGAGGGAGGAGATGGGGACACATGTTAAAATGTTGGTATTCTATGAGAGGATAGATGATACCATTTAAATAAAGTGGTTCTATTTCTTTGTCTTCTTTTTTTCTTTTGAATAAAAACAAATAGAATGGACAACATGCTTTAACATTCTTTCAATTGAATAAATGGTGTGAAAATATGGAAGACTTATCCAACTACTTTGTAGATCTCTCCCACACCCTCTAACTCTCCCTCTCCCTCCCCCTCCCCCTCCCTCTCCCTCTCCCTCCCCCTCCCTCTCCCTCCCCCTCTCCCTCTCCCTCTCCCTCTCTCTCCCTCTCCCTCTCCCTCTATTTATTGAGTATCTGGTCTATTCATTAGCCCTCCCATAAATGTTCCGATAGAGTAAAAGAATAGTAATGACATAAGATATAAGAATAAAGTTTATTATAAGTGAGTGATATGAATAGTTATTATTAGATTGAGATATGGAATGATATCGATGAAGAGACTTGAGTAGAATGAACAAATGGGGAAGGGATGGAAATACCCGCTATGGGACGAAGAAGTTGAAAGAAGGAGAGGGGAGGGGAGGAGCATGAATAGTATGTATGTATGAAGAAAGAAGGAGGAGTTTATTAGATATGGGCGGAGTCTTATTGAGGAAGTTGTTTAGTATTATATGATAATGAATGGAATGACCATACAACAATAAGAGTAGATAATAGAAGACATAGAAGAGATAATGATACAACTGATGATATGAACCATCCTTCACTCATACATACTAATTCATCTAATGATGATGGTGATGATGATGATCCATGTCTATAAAGGATCAATATTATCGATTCATTCATTCATTCATTGATATACCTGATAGAATGATTAGATCTCAATTCATTCAATTCTTCTTCTTCTTCTCCTTTAGCCAATACTCTAATGATAGCTGATAAAGTCTCCTCACTGTTACCTTCTTCCAAAGGAATTGATCTGTAATAGAAGAATATGAGATGGAGAAGGGAAAGGGGAGACGATCATTCAAAACAATTAAGGGACTATAATAGAAGTCAATGGACGATAGTAATCTAACGAAAGAAGAAAAGATTCTAGAAGGAGAGGGAGAGGGAGAGGGAGAGGGAGAGGGAGAGGGAGAGGGAGAGGGGGGAAGTTTGATATGAGATGGACAGAAGGAAGGAAAAGGAGAGTAAGGGGGGGGGTTAAGTAGGTCCTTCTTCTTCTTCTATCTCATATCTTCACTCCATCTACTTTTTCTATGAATGAATCCATTGTACTATTCATATCATCTATTCTTTCATATTCATTCTATATCATACCTCTTTCTTCTTCCATGAGATGAGAATAGTTCATTCGTTCCACTATCCAAACAGTTTGACTATAATTCATAATTATCGTTTAAATTCAATGAATATCATTAGGAATGAATCAATAATACTTACAACAGGACATCCATTAGGTCCAGCACAGAACATTACAGTACACATAATCTGTACATCATAACTTCCATCTAATCTGAATGCTCTTACATCACTCTTAAGACGATTCTTCTCGAAATCTTGTTCTATGGGACCAACAAGAGCAGGGTAACGAGGACATCTAAAAACATTTATTAAAGATCAAAGATCAAAGTTCAAAATACAAACCCATTCTCAATAAGAGTGAAGGGGGCGGAATCACCGAATCCACCAATACGAGTAGCTATACATTCAGTTACCATCATATTATGAGGTCCAGCCTATAAACGATGTAAAGATCAACGATCAATCTTCTATGAATATAATATACCTGTTCAGAAGTAACAAGAAGAAGAAGAGGATCACCAATTGAAGCTTTCTCAAGAGGTTCTTCTAATTGATTAACAAATGTCAATTGAGCTGTAACTGGAGGAGGAGTGGCTACTTCAAGAACTTGAGTACCAGCAGTACTGTAAGTCGTATTGGGTTACGGTAAGTATATGTAGGGTTACAGTATCATACCCAGCCTCATAGATTGTAGTAACAACGACTGATCCTTCCTTTACCATCTTATCCATTGAAACATCACAAGATACACGATAGAATCTATCCCATTCTGTTGTTACCTATAAGAGATAGAGTAGATTCATTCATCTATTCATCATATACAATACCTGATGAGGTAGAACTCCATCCAGTGAAACTACAACAAGTGCTTCCATCTTTCCATCTCTGATTACAGTACCACAATCAGTTGATACGGTAGGAGGAGGGAAGGTAATCGATATCTGTTTAGCGTTCTCAACTACCTATAATGTATACTGTATAGAGTATGTAGCATTGATTGATTGAATAATATTGATTGATTGAATAATATTGATTGATTGAATAATATTGATTGATTGAATATACCTGTGAACAAGTGGAGAATCTCTCAGCAGCATAGATAGCTCCTGTGTATGGTTCTTTTGTATTAACAATGAATCGAATTCCTTCATTAGTACATAGAGCCATTCCACCGAATTGTGATTCTTAAGAGATTATAATGAATATGAATGGAAGGAAGATAGAGAGATACTTACCACAATTGAACTCATAATAATCAGTAGCAGGATTAGCCTTTATATTAGCATCAGCTCTTCCAACTGCATAGATATAACAAGTAGAAGCAGTTCTTAATAGATCATATGAAGAAGTTATAAGATTAAGTATGAATACCTATCATAATTGATTGATTTACAGTTTAGATTCTGGAAACACAATGAGATACAATCAGATGTTGTAACTCCTTGAGCTGATGCAATAACCTTAAAATATCAAAGATCAATAATAGAAAGGGGGGGTCCTAACCTCTCCTTCAATAGAAGATCCAATGAATCTTTCAAATGCAGCCTGTTGACGACAAGTAGATGATGACAGATCAGCTAAAATGTTTCTTGATCTTTGATCTTTGGATATAAATGATAGATACCAGCAACACAGATAGGTTCATAATAGTCTTTAGCTTGAACTTGTCCTTGTTGATCTGCACGAGAGAATGTATCTTCATCAGAGACAATACAATTCTTTTCTGTTGGAGAGAACTCAACTGATCTATAATATAATAGATGAAGATGTATATGAAATAGATAAAGACTAACCGACAGAAAGTATTGAGTGAATCAAGACATTTCTGTAGACAGAATGATTCTTGAGCTTCAACAGATTGAGTATGATCATAGAAATGAATCTCGAAGTTAGTTGTCTTTACGAATACAAGATTTCCTCCTGATGATCCACAACGATTTTGACCTGAATAATCATTCATTCAATTCAATTCAATATAATATTATATAAATAACATACGAGATAAACAATTATTATCAAAGTAATCAACATCATCATCAGTCCTTCTTAGATGAGTTGGTTTTGATCTTCTATCTTCAGTTGACATTTCACATAGATATGAACCATAATTGTAATTGACTGATCGACATACAAATTCAGTCTCTTTCAAACAGGCTGATAGACATTGTTCATGAGATCCAACCTATAATACAAAAATGGTCTTGAATGGAAAGATAAGGATTACTGTACCTGAAGAGACTTTCTAACGAATCCTTCAAGGGTTGTCTTACGAGTCTTCTCGAATGAGAATGATCTATAATCAATCAATATTAATCATTCGATAATGAATCAATAAATATATTATGATACCTATATGTACAAGCCTCATGAGCAGATACTCCAGGTAGACAAGTCTTCTCATAATAAAAGTTATTAGCTGATGGATTAGATGCCAATTGAGCAGTTCCTGAAAGGACAATATGATATAGTACTTATGAATCATTGATTGATTGATCGATCGATTGATTGGCCGATTGATTGGTCGATTGATTGATTGATTGGTTGATTGATTGATTGATTGATTGATTACCAGCAGGGGCAGCAGCATCATCAAAGAAGTAACAAGTTTCTCTTCCATCAAAGTTAAATGAAGCACAGACTCGTTGAGCTCCAGTCGTTGGTTCAATATTGTTACGACAGTATTGAGCACATGTCAGATCGTGTCCTGAATAGCAAAGTATTTGATTGGAGTACTGTAGTCCATTATTGATTGTATCCTTGAGACTCTGATCGATATTGACCTTTGTGGTATAATGTTCATCCATTCGAGGATCTATTATCTCTCATCTAATCTATATGAAGACTACGAAGAAGAAGAAGAAGAAAGTAAGAGTGTCCGTATATAGAATTAGGACACAAATTGAATGAAAATGAGAAGAGAAAGTGTTCATTATTCATTATAGAATAGAAAAGAAAGTAGAAGAGATAATACAGAAGAAGAAGAAGTCATGCCGGATCTATCCCATTCAAACTTTATGTCATCTTGGGAAGAAAATGTGTTAGGATGAAAGGGATAGACAGATATGGGATGTAGGGAGAGGGAGAGATCTAAGAGGGAGAGGGAGAGATCTAAGAGGGAGAGATCTAAGATGGAGAGGGAGAGTCATCCTCATTCCAGACCTATGAGACATCGCAGGATGAGATGGGATTGAGATACAACCAGAATTATAATGATATGAGTCATCTATTAATCAATCCCATTTATTCTTTCAATATTCCATCAATTCATTTCTCGTAATTGTTCCATAACCATATTTCATATTTCATATTTCAATTGAATTCAAAGCTTAGAATGATCATAATCATTTGGAAAAAAAGATGAAAGATCACAGTTGAATTATTAGAGTTACAGATTATCGGATATTGAAATATTGACTTGAGAAGAAATACATAATACAAAGTAGGGCGAGATACATACCAGCAGTAGATACAACAACAGGAGTTCCTGATAGTCTTGTTCGTGGACTTCGAATGAATGCTGTTGTCTCATGAGGAGCACAATCAAATACTGATTCTATTAATGGAAATGAAAGAAGAAGGAGTACTGTACCCCTCATCACCTACAATATATATATATTGATTAGAATAGATACGAATAAGAATAATACGATGAATAAACGAATGAAAGTATAGAATAAAGATAGAATAAAGACTTGATCTTCTCGATTGAATGAATGAATGCTTCATTCATATTCAATTCCTTTTCCCGTTCCATTTGACCCCAATTGAGAGAGAATATGTGTCATAGAAAAGAAGAACCCCTACCTATTCCCTTTTGTAGACATCCCCTCTATATAATGATAGTGAAAGGATAAAAGTGGGCGGAGTTAAGATATTCAAACATTCAAACTATATCATATACTTTATGAATATTGAATAAAGATGAATGAATGAATGATTTGAAGTGGAACAACTAATAAATGATCCAAGTGTCCACGGGAAAAGAGGACTATAAGAATTGACTATGCGAAATAGAGGGAGAGGGAGAGATTTAAGAGGTAGGGGAGAAGCGGGGGAAGAGAGAGGGAGAGGGAGAGAGATTGAAACTAGTAGCTGTTACAGAATGGAATGGTATGGAAACATCGAAAAATGAGGGAGGATCTATATATATATATTAGGAATATGAAGAAAAGACGACGAAGATATATAGATAGAATGGATAGTTCATGACCATGAACCTATCCTTATCTACTATATCAATCATATCCATATAGTAAGGGCAAGGATGAATGAATGGAATGATCAGACTATTCATGCCATCATTGTATCATTTAATCAGAATCAGAATTAGAAGAGATTAGTGTTGATATAAGAGATAATGAAGTTGTACGATATGAAGAACCAAAATGACACCTGAAAGGAATGAATGAATGAATGAATGAATGAATGAATGGATGGATGAATGAAGGAGGAGGAGGAATGGAATGAGGTCAATGAAATGAAATGAACGATAGAACGAGGATACGATACGGACATTGATAGGATATAGACGAAGCTAACTGGAGATAGAGGGAGAGAGGGAGAGGGAGAAAGAGAGATCTAAGAAGGAGAGGGAGAGATCCGAGGGAGAGAGGGAGAGGGAGAGATCCGAGGGAGAGAGGGAGAGGGAGAGATCCGAGGGAGAGGGAGAGATCCGAGGGAGAGAGGGAGAGGGAGAGATCCGAGGGAGAGAGTTAGAGATAGACTTACCAATGGTTGAGATTGTGATATAATGTATAGAGAAATCGTCGTTGATTCCATTGTGGACGAATATGAATAATCTATGAATGAAATGAAATTGAAATAAATAATGAAATAAATCATTCACCTTATCATATCCTTTATTATAACTTCCACCAAATCCTCCAAACATATTCTGTATACCACTTTCAAATTCAGGATCAGAATAACTAGATGCTGGATCGAATACTACTGTAAACAAACCAATCAATACTATAGAAGATTAATGTAATCATATGAATGAATACTACAGTATACATGAATGTACCGTACCTGGTTCATTCTTTTCAATACTACAGTATACATGAATGTACCGTACCTGGTTCATTCTTTTCAATACTACAGTATACATGAATGTACCGTACTTGGTTCATTCTTTTCAATACTACAGTATACATGAATGTACCGTACTTGGTTCATTCTTTTCAATACTACAGTATACATGAATGTACCGTACCTGGTTCATTCTTTTCAATACTACAGTATACATGAATGTACCGTACCTGGTTCATTCTTTTCAATACTACAGTATACATGAATGTACCGTACTTGGTTCATTCTTTTCAATACTACAGTATACATGAATGTACCGTACTTGGTTCATTCTTTTCAATACTACAGTATACATGAATGTACCGTACTTGGTTCATTCTTTTCAATACTACAGTATACATGAATGTACCGTACCTGGTTCATTCTTTTCAATACTACAGTATACATGAATGTACCGTACCTGGTTCATTCTTTTCAATACTACAGTATACATGAATGTACCGTACTTGGTTCATTCTTTTCAATACTACAGTATACATGAATGTACCGTACCTGGTTCATTCTTTTCAATACTACAGTATACATGAATGTACCGTACCTGGTTCATTCTTTTCAATACTACAGTATACATGAATGTACCGTACTTGGTTCATTCTTTTCAATACTACAGTATACATGAATGTACCGTACTTGGTTCATTCTTTTCAATACTACAGTATACATGAATGTACCGTACCTGGTTCATTCTTTTCAATACTACAGTATACATGAATGTACCGTACTTGGTTCATTCTTTTCAATACTACAGTATACATGAATGTACCGTACCTGGTTCATTCTTTTCAATACTACAGTATACATGAATGTACCGTACCTGGTTCATTCTTTTCAATACTACAGTATACATGAATGTACCGTACCTGGTTCATTCTTTTCAATACTACAGTATACATGAATGTACCGTACCTGGTTCATTCTTTTCAATACTACAGTATACATGAATGTACCGTACTTGGTTCATTCTTTTCAATACTACAGTATACATGAATGTACCGTACCTGGTTCATTCTTTTCAATACTACAGTATACATGAATGTACCGTACCTGGTTCATTCTTTTCAATACTACAGTATACATGAATGTACCGTACCTGGTTCATTCTTTTCAATACTACAGTATACATGAATGTACCGTACCTGGTTCATTCTTTTCAATACTACAGTATACATGAATGTACCGTACCTGGTTCATTCTTTTCAATACTACAGTATACATGAATGTACCGTACTTGGTTCATTCTTTTCAATACTACAGTATACATGAATGTACCGTACCTGGTTCATTCTTTTCAATACTACAGTATACATGAATGTACCGTACCTGGTTCATTCTTTTCAATACTACAGTATACATGAATGTACCGTACCTGGTTCATTCTTTTCAATACTACAGTATACATGAATGTACCGTACTTGGTTCATTCTTTTCAATACTACAGTATACATGAATGTACCGTACCTGGTTCATTCTTTTCAATACTACAGTATACATGAATGTACCGTACCTGGTTCATTCTTTTCAATACTACAGTATACATGAATGTACCGTACCTGGTTCATTCTTTTCAATACTACAGTATACATGAATGTACCGTACCTGGTTCATTCTTTTCAATACTACAGTATACATGAATGTACCGTACCTGGTTCATTCTTTTCAATACTACAGTATACATGAATGTACCGTACTTGGTTCATTCTTTTCAATACTACAGTATACATGAATGTACCGTACCTGGTTCATTCTTTTCAATACTACAGTATACATGAATGTACCGTACCTGGTTCATTCTTTTCAATACTACAGTATACATGAATGTACCGTACCTGGTTCATTCTTTTCAATACTACAGTATACATGAATGTACCGTACTTGGTTCATTCTTTTCAATACTACAGTATACATGAATGTACCGTACCTGGTTCATTCTTTTCAATACTACAGTATACATGAATGTACCGTACCTGGTTCATTCTTTTCAATACTACAGTATACATGAATGTACCGTACCTGGTTCATTCTTTTCAATACTACAGTATACATGAATGTACCGTACTTGGTTCATTCTTTTCAATACTACAGTATACATGAATGTACCGTACCTGGTTCATTCTTTTCAATACTACAGTATACATGAATGTACCGTACCTGGTTCATTCTTTTCAATACTACAGTATACATGAATGTACCGTACCTGGTTCATTCTTTTCAATACTACAGTATACATGAATGTACCGTACTTGGTTCATTCTTTTCAATACTACAGTATACATGAATGTACCGTACCTGGTTCATTCTTTTCAATACTACAGTATACATGAATGTACCGTACCTGGTTCATTCTTTTCAATACTACAGTATACATGAATGTACCGTACTTGGTTCATTCTTTTCAATACTACAGTATACATGAATGTACCGTACTTGGTTCATTCTTTTCAATACTACAGTATACATGAATGTACCGTACCTGGTTCATTCTTTTCAATACTACAGTATACATGAATGTACCGTACCTGGTTCATTCTTTTCAATACTACAGTATACATGAATGTACCGTACCTGGTTCATTCTTTTCAATACTACAGTATACATGAATGTACCGTACCTGGTTCATTCTTTTCAACAGCCCAATTGCCACTCCATAGATCTCCATGAAGAAGTGAAGGAAGTATTGATTGAGTTGGTTTGAGTAGATCATTAGTTACTCTTTCTAATTGACTCCATTCAGATGATAATGTATGATCATTCTCTTTCTAAAAGAATATCAAATAGAATATATCATTGTATTCACTCGCCTCGACCAAATAATCTATTTTTGGTTTGAGACGACAACGAATGAAGAATGTCTTCAATGGAATAGATTGCTGTAATCAATTCATACCAATCAATACTTACTCTCCAATCATCACACCATTCATTTGATTGAGGTATAACCCCACATGAAGTTGGAACAGAGAAACCAAATCGTCTACAAATATATATATATATATATATATATATATATATATATATATATATATATATATATATTATCATAAACTAAAATCAATATATATATATATATATATATATATATATATATATATATATATATATATATATATATATATATATATATGTATTGATTTTCAATACTTTTCTCCTTCTTCTCTTCTTTCTCCTACAAATTCTCCAGATCCATCATGAGAACGTTTAATTAGATCAGGGTTATGTGAATGCATCCTACAACGATTACAGTACTCTCATTCAATCAATTAATCTTTACTCCATATACAGTAATCCAAACTAACTTAGCAATGTTCTCTCCTAGTATAGTCAACATTTCATTAGAATTACGATCTTCCATATCAATAAAACGACATGCTAAATGCCATGTTCCCTTCTTTGATTCAAATACTGTAATGATACAGTGCCGTGCAAAAGTCTGGACGCAAAATTCGAATTGTTATAACTTTTTACGTCCTTGGCCGATCGACTTCGGTTTAATTTTCTTATATAGTATGAACATTGGAGAAAATTATAATGGTATCAATCGCTACCTACGATGATGAAATGATTTTATCATACTTGAAATTCCGAGGTGTGATCGAAAAAATAGGTTTATTCTCAGGCGGATTTTTTTCTGTGAGTCCAATTTTTTTGTGAGGAACGAACAACTATCAGTGAACATTTTAAGCCATTAACCACATTGATTGCATACCGCAATAAGAAATGAGCTAATTTCTCCTGACCCATCAACATTTAGTAAAAATGCCATAACTCAGTCCCTATTTGAGCTATAGGCCTCCAAATCAACAAGTATTATCGCATAGTCATGGGGAAGCACCATGCCAATTTTGGAAGGTTTCCGGCTCTTGAAGAGAAATTCGAAAAAAAATCCCAAACCATATTTTGGGCTTATGGTATTTCCTGGCCGGTTTTTCTAAAAATCTAAAAATTAGCCACGACGTGCCTAAACATCTACCTAACACATCTACAAAGTGGCGAGATTACATCAATTCAATTACGACTTTGCCCAAGCAAATACCATTGAAAGTCAAAGTGGACGGAACCTAATTTCTTCGCTATGGAGAATGATTATGGGTCTATAACACAGTACTTTATGTCTACTTCGATCGGATTTTGAACCTAGTGCTTAATAAGCACCTTTACTACAAGTATCCTTTGTGTTTTTTTTTCTCACAAAATTCGACTTTGACTGTCAATGGTATTTATATGGGCAAAGTTGTAATTGAATTGATGTAATCTCGCTACTTTGTAGATGTGTTTGGTAGATGTTAAGGCACGTCGTGGCAATTTTTTAGATTTTTAGAAATACCGTAAGCCCAAAATATGGTTTGTCATTTTTTTCGAATTTCCTCTTCAAGTCCCGGAAACCTGTCGAAATTGGTATGGTGCTGCCCCATGACTATGCGATAATACTTGTTGATTTGGAGACCTATAGCTCAAATAGGGACTGAGTTATGGCATTTTTACTAAATGTTGATGGGTCAGGAGAAATTAGCTCATTTCTTATTGCGGTATGCAATCAATGTGGTTAATGGCTTAAAATGTTCACTGATAGTTGTTCGTTCCTCACAAAAAATTGGACTCACAGAAAAAATCTACCTGAGAATAAACCTATTTTTTCGATCACACCTCGGCATTTCAAGTATGATAAAATCATTTCATCATCGTAGGTAGCAATCGATACCATTATAATTTTCTCCAATGTTCATACTATATAAGAAAATTAAACCGAGGTCGATCGTCAAAGGACGTAAAAAATTATAACAATTCGAATTTTGCGTCCAGACTTTGCACGGTACTGTATATTGATTGATCGATATTTTAATAATCTACAGTATACCTCCGATCACTTGAGGAGTTTTAACTGTACCAGTTTGATGAATTGCAGCCAAACTGGCTGCTTCTCCTTTACATAATATTTCAGCCTAAGAAAAGATCAAAGATCAAAGATCATTTACTCGATGTAATACATATTGTGAAGAATTGGTTTTGATGAATACTTTCATTCTATCAATAATCCATAATCCATTAGATCTTTTAACAACAGATTGAACATTTAATGAATCACGAATAATATCATCCATTCTATAATATTATCTCATCAATAATATCGAATGATCTTCATCTACTTTGTAAATAGATTGTGGTAGATGAACCAACTGATTCTATTATAGAAATCATCATAAATATTGCTTTATCTCAACGTACAAATATACAAAATACATCAAAAGCAATATTACATAAAGGAAGCATCATCATGTTAGTCACTTTGTATTAATATTCATGGCTATAAAATGCAAGTTATTACCGGTATAAAGATATTGAATAGAATGTATACCAACTATCATAAAAGACTATACAATATCTAATAAATGACTAGTATGACAAAAGAAAATGAATGAGATAAATGAAAGGAAATGCTGAAGAATGAAAGTCCCGAATGAATAAAGAGAATGGAATGAATACATTAATATAATACTAGATAAATGGCACAGAGGAAACAAAAGGAATGGAGATAATAGATAGAATGACAAGAAATATTGAAGAAATTGAATAGAATAGAATAGATACTATATTATATTATATTCTCTTAGATCGAGGACTCTTTGAGTGTAATTGAGCAAATATTTTCTCGAATCGATTCTTAGGGAAAATATTGATTAGTAATCTTTCAATGAATACATATAATAAACGACGATTTAGATGATGACGTTGAAGAGCAGATGATACTGTTTTGATTCCCTATATTGATTATATTGATTATATTGATTAGACAGAGTATATATAAACCTTTTGTGTAGTATCACTTCCTAAAACCATTCGAAGTTCATCAGGTATAGCAGATAGAAGAAGTACTCGTAATATAATTCTTGTTCTATCATGAAATGAAGATGGACGAGGAGGAGAAGAAGGAGCTAATATACCTCCAGGCCATATACAATCTCTATTAATCAATATAATATAAATAGAATAAAGATTGAATTGAATATACCTAAGTGCAGTTAGATATGAAGTGACTTGATCATCACCTGATAACCAATGAACTACTGATATTATACGTTTATTGATTGATGATCCAAGAGGAGTTACTACCTCAAATGATACAACATTATGAATGAATATGGATTCATAAGTACCTGTCTAAGTATAGTCATCAATTGTCGTCTTAACCAAGCTTGAGATGATCTCCATCCAAATACTTCATCAACAAGAAGAATAAGAACACGAAGAGGAATATTATCTGTTGATGTCTAAGAATGAATCATTAGATATACTTATCCATGTAATAGATATATACCGATGAAGATAAAGATGAAGCTACTCTATCTGTATCTATTACATTCTTTCTTACTCCAATTGGCTTAAATCATACAATGAATCATATCTAATCCATAATAACTACTCACTCTAGTAATAATCTGTGCTGCTTTATTGATTCCATCTCCAACTTTGGATACTCCATCGTATACCTTAATATGATATGATATTATTGATCTATTCAATTGATGAATGAATGAATGAATACATGATCAGGAACAGAAGTGACAGCAGATGTAACAGCACGAACTCCACTACGAATAGGATCAACGAATGCAGATACAACCTAATCGATAATATAATGATAATGGAATGAATGAATGGAGAGATCACCTTCTTACTCATCATTACATCGTTCTTTGCTGTATATTCTTTCTGAGATAGAAAATCAAAAAGAATCTTATCCATTCCATTATGAGAATGAAGCATTGATGGTTGCATTATACACTTAATATTAACATATATTCAATACTAATAATAATATAATGATTGAATGATATAATTATACACTACCTGCATGTATTCATTCAATGCCTTTGTCCTTCGTTCAATGAAATGTGGACTAAGATTATTGAATGTTTTCTTTCCAGGAAAGCTCAAACTAATCAAATCAGGATACTGTAAAAGAAAGAATGAGATCAATGATTATATATGATAAACAAACTTTTTGTTGTAGTATTTGATTAAGTAAATGGAAATCAGAATATCTTCTTAATATACTTCCATTACATGTTTTAGTTCCTCCTAACGATCGATATATCTTCACATTATACAATGCAAATGCTTGTTTTCCTTGCTATAATTAATCAATAATCTTCATATATCTAATCAATACAATAATACCTGATGTCCTATACCGAGTGTTTCTACCGTAACCGTCGTTTCTTCTCCAACATAAGGTTCATTTGCTACTCCAGTATATTCTTCCACAACTGAACCATTCGTCTTCGATTCTCCACTCTTAATAAGGTAATCGATTAATCAATCAATAATAGATACAGTATACCTTCATTGATATTCCTTCACTTGCAATTGATTCACTTTCGGGAGTATGAGTATCATCCATTACACCCAATGCATATAACATCTTTAGATATAAAGGATCTCTCTTAAATATTGATTCATTCAATGAATAATTGAATTAAACTATACTAATACCTTAAATCCAGGATAGAATCGATCTTCAGTCTCCAATATATTAGATATCTTTTGTTGAATATCTTCAAACCATTCATCACTCGGTTGTTCTTTCTTTATTCTATTTAGAAATTGTTTGACTAGAGTATCTCCCAGAGGAACTCGAGTAATTGCTTCCTTCAATCAATCAATATTCTTTACTATTCATTACATAATAATACACTTACTTCAGATAGATATTGATCATACATAAAATTAGCAGCTTCTCTAATTGTTTCTCTAACTTCATCTTCTGTTGTTTCTCCTTTATCAAGATATCGTAATTGATGATGAACTGATACTTTGAATCCCTTAATCATACAATAATCAATAAATCAATATATTGATTAGCTACTTCAATAGCCAGATAACAATCCATATAATTAATTCCTCCAACACGAACAAGATAGTCCATAAAGTGAGTAATACAAGTATTATCATTTAGAATAACAATAATAGGTAATTGAACAAGATCTTCAGTTAACATAGATGAAGATGAAGATACAGCCATTCCCTATTATATTCAATCGATAATCAATAATCTATTATTAAAGCAATCACTTACAGCATCACATCCTCTTTCAATTATAATATTAGCAATTTTCTTTTGTCTCTTCTTAATTACAGCTTCTAAATATTCCAAACTAGCCATTTCTGCCTTTACTTGTTCTCCTGACAGTAGATCAATCAATTAATATTCATATTACATCAATAAATAATTACCATGTTCTCCACCAGAATCTTTTCCTCTTAATATAATCAATTGTTCTTTAAGAGAACACATTAATGATTCTAATTCATCATAATTATCACTCATTTCTACAGCTCCAACAAGATCTTCAGAACGAGGTGATACGTCTGATAACTATAATAAACATATTTCACAATCTACAGTACATCTTTATATCACTCACCAACCATACTAATAACATATTGACATTATCCGGATCAGATAGATGATCAAGTGTAGGAGTTATGATACATTTCACAATAACCTGTCAGATAATCAATATAAAATGAAGGTTGCAATAGATGTACAGTACCTCTCTTATGAGAAATCTCAATGGTCGACAACGAAAGTCTTCAGGAGGCATAAGTAGATAAAGAAGAATATCAACAAGATCGTGGAGATATGCTGAAGATCATTCATTTATCATATTAATTGATTGATTATTAGTAACCATTTTCATAAGGAGGAGTAGTACTCAATAAGTCTCTACATAGATTTTTCTCCATTTCTAATTCAAGATCAAAGAAATGACTTTCTAAATCTTCTCCAATTGTAGTTGAATCCTTATCTCTTTGAGCTAAAATGAATTGAATATAACTTTTTTCTAAAATGAATTTAATATTACTTTATCATTAATCATGACTAACCTTCTGCTCTTTCAAGGGCCATTCTAAATAATCGAACATGAGATGCAAAATCATCAGTCAAATGTCGAGTGACAATAGGAACCCAATCAACTTCTCTCATACTATAATCATTTCATTTATCAATCAATCATATATATTCATTCAATACCATTGAGATAGAGCATATATTGATCGTCTCATTGTACGAAGAAGACTTTGACGAAAGAGTATATCATCAGTTAAATGTTTATACCATGGACCGATGAAATCTCTCATTACAAAATCAAGTATCTAAAAGTGAATAATGAATCACTGGCTATATAGATCATTATGATACCTGTTCAATGATTCTATCCATTCGAGCTGAATTAGTCATTGACATCTTATGCTCATTCATTACACAATTACGAAGTCTGATCATATTCTCAAGAAGTTCTTCTTTTCCATTACAAAACTCATCATCCTTCAGTATGTTCTTCATTTCTTCTTCGAAACTTTTCATTTCCTCTTTTCCTTGAGTGAATATCACAAAAGCATACCTATAATAACAATCGCCTTGATTGAATAAGGAAAAAGATTAAACTAACCCGAATATAAAACATGATGTAGATGCTAGAGAAACTATGAGACCATACAGACCAAATGTAGTGAGGAATAGAATAAAGGCAAGAGCAGAATAAAGTAGTGTACAAGACATTTCATATACAAAACCTCCATCATATAATCATGTTCTTTCCTAGAAGAAACACAAGTTAAGGTTGAAGAATGAATCATATAGCGAAAATGAACAAATTATAATGACGAAGCGACAGTGAAACAGATCGGACACTCCCTAATTATATTAAGAACAAATAAAAACTTCTTATACAACCAAAACACGAAAAATTGGATTATTTGAGAGGAAAAAACAGCGGTCCGGAAGGGTCAAAGTATCAGATTCTGCACGAAAGTTTGAACATATTACTGACAGAATGTATTTCTCTTGATCATGAACTGAGTTATTTCCATTTTGAACTTTCCAATTCCTGTTTGACCAGCATTAACAGTCATAATTCATTTAAAGTATGTTTTCAAACACATCAAACTATTTTTAATCGAAAATCGGATGACGAATGTATCAAAATTCTACTTTTTATATTCGATTCTAGCTCCACCCCTTTTAATGCGCGGGGATGGACACCTCTTTGTAAACTATGAAATAGTAAATTAAAAGGAGATAATTGGTGTTAATTTTTATTGAACATATAATGAATTAATATAAAATACATTATGATTGCCATTGAATAATCTTAATAGCAATTAACCTTTTTGTCATAAGAATCTATAACAACGAAATACATAATTTCAAAGTCAAATATATCTTCATTCAGTAACATACATCGGTCACAATATCCTGTCACATTACATTTTTTTTAGTTTACAATACATAGTTTTTTTACTAAAAATGAAAAATGGTAATACCGTGAGTATAGATATTATGTATTAGAGAATAATCTATTGGATATTGCTTCACAATCAATCGGAAGATCTTCTAATAACAATCGATTCTTCTTCTTTGTATCATTTGTAATCATCATCAATGGAAGACTATATCTATTAAGAGCTCGGATCTGTAAGACTCAAGCATTTCGGCCAGATTCCGGACATTTCGCCAAGAATTTTGATTCAGGCCACTGTACTTTATGGGTGTAGGGTACCTTGGGCCCACATTACAAAATGGTACCCAAAGTGGCCCTAGCAGTGGAACGCGGCGTGCCAGGTGGGCGCCAAGTTTGAAAACTCGATTTTCATATTTTTTCAACCGAACAAGAAATCAATTTGAAATCAAAGAAATCAATTTGAAATCAATTTGAGTGAGTTCAAAGAAATCAATTTGAGTGCCTACTTTCACGGAAAATTTCTGAAATATTGCATTTTTTCGACTTGAATGCCACGACAATTAGCAAATGACAACGACAATGTGAAGTTTCATGATGAGTAAACATAGTAGAACTGAAATCCCGACATTCGGCTCACTTTAAAAAAAATCGATTTCCATGACCCCGGGGTCATGGCAAAAAATATGAATTTTCGAAAATAAACGATTTTCATATTGATTATGTACATTGTAAAGTACTTAGATAGAAAGTTACAGAAAGTAAGTTGGAAACTGATTCAAGCACAATTCTGACTTTTTCGCACGTATTCAACATAAAAGTTTTCGAAAAATGGTTGAAAGGAGAGATCAGCCATTGAGAATTGGCTGAATATAATACACATCATTAGTGCTTCACAATACGAAGCATAGATGAAAACATTTCAAACTTGAGAAATTTTGAAATTTTCGACCATCACCCCCGGGTCGTGAAAATCGAAATTTTCAAATTGATCTAAGTGATGGGCTTCTTGTGTCATTTTACTCGACTCATCTCGAAACTTTGAGTAGACCACAATTCCGCACTAATCGTTTTGAAAATACAGCAAAAAATCATGAAATAACGCTTCTGAGTCAAGTTGGAAACACTCAGACCGATTTTTTCCGACACGCGCAATCTAAGATCGATTTCCGCTAAGCAGGGTTACATGCACTAGTAGTTGGGCTCCATGAATATACTAGAGAACTTTTGCGGAATTGAAATTGAGATGCCGAGAAATCGAAAAAAACCAAAAATTCGGGTCAAAAAGTCAGTCTAGGAATTGCTTAAAATTAATCTCAATAGTGTTTCTGTGCAAATTGGGCATGCCTAACACAATGCCGAAGAAATTTGGACTCTAGCTTGTTCGGTTGAAAAAATATGAAAATCGAGTTTTCAAACTTGGCGCCCACCTGGCACGCCGCGTTCCACTGCTAGGACCACTTTGGATACTATTTTGTAATGTGGGCCCAAGGTACCCTATACCCATAAAGTACAGTGGCCTGAATCAAAATGAGGCTGTACAAAAAGCCCAAAAAGAAATTTGCCCAAATAGAAAATCGCCCAAAAAGAAAATCGCTCAAAAAGAATTTCGCCACAAAAGAATAACGCCCAAAATAAAATCGCTCAAAAAATAGCGCCCAGAAGTATCGTCTTACTGTAATACAGAAGTTCAAGATTGAGCTTAAATTAATATTGAATATAGCTAGCATACATGGGCGCCCGATTTTGGCACCTAACCCACCAGATTTTTACAAAAATCACCCAAGAAAATGAAATATCCAAAAATTATTACATCTAAATGCTACATTTTCTGCCTCCGACCCACCCGATTTTAATTTCCAGCGGCAATGGCCGCGAACGTATGATAGCTAGTATGCATTGTGCCAAAATCAGCCGTACATCTAGTGATATACAATACTGGCGAAAATGATACTATGTTACTAACATATTACTTGCTACTATTTTACTATGTTACTTACATATATGTTAGGATATTAACATGTATAAAAGTTATGCCCAAAAAACCAAAAGTCAATATCCTTTTGGCCAGTATTGTATATCACTGTAGATGTTCGACTGGTTTTGGCACAATGCATACTAGCTCTATTCAATATTAATTTCAATTCAATCTTGAACTTCTGTATTACAGTAAGACGATATGTACTTCTGGGCGTTATTCTTTTTGAGCGATTTTCTTTTGGGCGTTATTCTTTTTGGGTGAAATTCTTTTTGAGCAATTTTATTTTTGGGCGAAATTCTTTTTGGGTGATTTTCTTTTTGGTCGTTTTTCTTTTTGGGCTAATTTCTTTTTGGGCGATCTTCTTTTTGGGCATTTGGTAGGTTGCAGGGCCTGGGGGTAAATAGCATTTTGGGCGAATTTCTTCGTGGGCATTATGTAGTATCCCATTACATTATCACCATCTTTCCCTCCCTCCCTCTTCTCCATCTTTCCCTCTCTCCCTCTATCCTCTTCTCCCTCTCTCCCCCTCTCCTTGTCTCCCTCTCCCTCTATCCTCTTCTCCCTCTCTCCCCCTCTCCTTGTCTCCCTCTCCCTCTATCCTCTTCTCCCTCTCTCCCCCTCTCCTTGTCTCCCTCTCCCTCTATCCTCTTCTCCCTCTCTCCCCCTCTCCTTGTCTCCCTCTCCCTCTATCCTCTTCTCCCTCTCTCCCCCTCTCCTTGTCTCCCTCTCCCTCTATCCTCTTCTCCCTCTCTCCCCCTCTCCTTGTCTCCCTCTCCCTCTATCCTCTTCTCCCTCTCTCCCCCTCTCCTTGTCTCCCTCTCCCTCTATCCTCTTCTCCCTCTCTCCCCCTCTCCTTGTCTCCCTCTCCCTCTATCCTCTTCTCCCTCTCTCCCCCTCTCCTTGTCTCCCTCTCCCTCTATCCTCTTCTCCCTCTCTCCCCCTCTCCTTGTCTCCCTCTCCCTCTATCCTCTTCTCCCTCTCTCTCCCCCTCTCCTTGTCTCCCTCTCCCTCTATCCTCTTCTCCCTCTCTCCCCCTCTCCTTGTCTCCCTCTCCCTCTATCCTCTTCTCCCTCTCTCCCCCTCTCCTTGTCTCCCTCTCCCTCTATCCTCTTCTCCCTCTCTCCCCCTCTCCTTGTCTCCCTCTCCCTCTATCCTCTTCTCCCTCTCTCCCCCTCTCCTTGTCTCCCTCTCCCTCTATCCTCTTCTCCCTCTCTCCCCCTCTCCTTGTCTCCCTCTCCCTCTATCCTCTTCTCCCTCTCTCCCCCTCTCCTTGTCTCCCTCTCCCTCTATCCTCTTCTCCCTCTCTCCCCCTCTCCTTGTCTCCCTCTCCCTCTATCCTCTTCTCCCTCTCTCCCCCTCTCCTTGTCTCCCTCTCCCTCTATCCTCTTCTCCCTCTCTCCCCCTCTCCTTGTCTCCCTCTCCCTCTATCCTCTTCTCCCTCTCTCCCCCTCTCCTTGTCTCCCTCTCCCTCTATCCTCTTCTCCCTCTCTCCCCCTCTCCTTGTCTCCCTCTCCCTCTATCCTCTTCTCCCTCTCTCCCCCTCTCCTTGTCTCCCTCTCCCTCTATCCTCTTCTCCCTCTCTCCCCCTCTCTCCTTGTCTCCCTCTCCCTCTATCCTCTTCTCCCTCTCTCCCCCTCTCCTTGTCTCCCTCTCCCTCTATCCTCTTCTCCCTCTCTCCCCCTCTCCTTGTCTCCCTCTCCCTCTATCCTCTTCTCCCTCTCTCCCTCTCTCCTTGTCTCCCTCTCCCTCTATCCTCTTCTCCCTCTCTCCCCCTCTCCTTGTCTCCCTCTCCCTCTATCCTCTTCTCCCTCTCTCCCCCTCTCCTTGTCTCCCTCTCCCTCTATCCTCTTCTCCCTCTCTCCCCCTCTCCTTGTCTCCCTCTCCCTCTATCCTCTTCTCCCTCTCTCCCCTTGTCTCCCTTGTCTCCTCTCTCCCTCTATCTCCTTGTCTCCCTCTCCCTCTATCCTCTTCTCCCTCTCTCCCCCTCTCCTTGTCTCCCTCTCCCTCTATCCTCTTCTCCCTCTCTCCCCCTCTCCTTGTCTCCCTCTCCCTCTATCCTCTTCTCCCTCTCTCCCCCTCTCCTTGTCTCCCTCTCCCTCTATCCTCTTCTCCCTCTCTCCCCCTCTCCTTGTCTCCCTCTCCCTCTATCCTCTTCTCCCTCTCTCCCCCTCTCCTTGTCTCCCTCTCCCTCTATCCTCTTCTCCCTCTCTCCCCCTCTCCTTGTCTCCCTCTCCCTCTATCCTCCCTCTCTCTATCCTCTTCTCCCCCTCTCTCCTTGTCTCCCTCTCCCTCTATCCTCTTCTCCCTCTCTCCCCCCTCTCCTTGTCTCCCTCTCCCTCTATCCTCTTCTCCCTCTCTCCCCCTCTCCTTGTCTCCCTCTCCCTCTATCCTCTTCTCCCTCTCTCCCCCTCTCCTTGTCTCCCTCTCCCTCTATCCTCTTCTCCCTCTCTCCCCCTCTCCTTGTCTCCCTCTCCCTCTATCCTCTTCTCCCTCTCTCCCCCTCTCTCCTTGTCTCCCTCTCCCTCTATCCTCTTCTCCCTCTCTCCCCCTCTCCTTGTCTCCCTCTCCCTCTATCCTCTTCTCCCTCTCTCCCCCTCTCCTTGTCTCCCTCTCCCTCTATCCTCTTCTCCCTCTCTCCCCCTCTCCTTGTCTCCCTCTCCCTCTATCCTCTTCTCCCTCTCTCCCCCTCTCCTTGTCTCCCTCTCCCTCTATCCTCTTCTCCCTCTCTCCCCCTCTCCTTGTCTCCCTCTCCCTCTATCCTCTTCTCCCTCTCTCCCCCTCTCCTTGTCTCCCTCTCCCTCTATCCTCTTCTCCCTCTCTCCCCCTCTCTCCTTGTCTCCCTCTCCCTCTATCTATCCTCTTCTCCCTCTCTCCCCCTCTCCTTGTCTCCCTCTCCCTCTATCCTCTTCTCCCTCTCTCCCCCTCTCCTTGTCTCCCTCTCCCTCTATCCTCTTCTCCCTCTCTCCCCTTGTCTCTCTCTTGTCTCCCTCTCCCTCTATCTCCCTCTATCCTCTTCTCCCTCTCTCCCCCTCTCCTTGTCTCCCTCTCCCTCTATCCTCTTCTCCCTCTCTCCCTCTCTCCTTGTCTCCCTCTCCCTCTATCCTCTTCTCCCTCTCTCCCCCTCTCTCCTTCCCTCTATCCTCTTCTCCCTCTCTCCCCCTCTCCTTGTCTCCCTCTCCCTCTATCCTCTTCTCCCTCTCTCCCCCTCTCCTTGTCTCCCTCTCCCTCTATCCTCTTCTCCCTCTCTCCCTCTCTCCTTGTCTCCCTCTCCCTCTATCCTCCCTCTCTCTATCCTCTTCTCCCTCTCTCCCCCTCTCCCTCTCTCCCTCTATAATCTTCTCCCCCCCTCTCTCCTTGTCTCCCTCTCCCTCTATCCTCTTCTCCCTCTCTCCCCCTCTCCTTGTCTCCCTCTCCCTCTATCCTCTTCTCCCTCTCTCCCCCCTCTCCTTGTCTCCCTCTCCCTCTATCCTCTTCTCCCTCTCTCCCCCTCTCCTTGTCTCCCTCTCCCTCTATCCTCTTCTCCCTCTCTCCCCCTCTCCTTGTCTCCCTCTCCCTCTATCCTCTTCTCCCTCTCTCCCCCTCTCCTTGTCTCCCTCTCCCTCTATCCTCTTCTCCCTCTCTCCCCCTCTCCTTGTCTCCCTCTCCCTCTATCCTCTTCTCCCTCTCTCCCCCTCTCCTTGTCTCCCTCTCCCTCTATCCTCTTCTCCCTCTCTCCCTCTCTCCTTGTCTCCCTCTCCCTCTATAATCTTCTCCCTCTCCCTCTATCCTCTTCTCCCTCTCTCCCCCTCTCCCTCTCTCCCTCTCTCCCCCTCTCCTTGTCTCCCTCTCCCTCTATCCTCTTCTCCCTCTCTCCCCCTCTCCTTGTCTCCCTCTCCCTCTATCCTCTTCTCCCTCTCTCCCCCTCTCCTTGTCTCCCTCTCCCTCTATCCTCTTCTCCCTCTCTCCCCCTCTCCTTGTCTCCCTCTCCCTCTATCCTCTTCTCCCTCTCTCCCCCTCTCCTTGTCTCCCTCTCCCTCTATCCTCTTCTCCCTCTCTCCCCCTCTCCTTGTCTCCCTCTCCCTCTATCCTCTTCTCCCTCTCTCCCCCTCTCCTTGTCTCCCTCTCCCTCTATCCTCTTCTCCCTCTCTCCCTCTCTCCTTGTCTCCATCTCCCTCTATCCTCTTCTCCCTCTCTCCCCCTCTCCTTGTCTCCCTCTCCCTCTATCCTCTTCTCACTCTCTCCCTCTCTCCTTGTCTCCCTCTCCCTCTATCCTCTTCTCCCTCTCTCCCTCTCTCCTTGTCTCCCTCTCCCTCTATCCTCTTCTCCCTCTCTCCCCCTCTCCTTGTCTCCCTCTCCCTCTATCCTCTTCTCCCTCTCTCCCTCTCTCCTTGTCTCCCTCTCCCTCTATAATCTTCTCCCTCTCCCTCTATCCTCTTCTCCCTCTCTCCCCCTCTCCCTCTCTCCCTCTCTCCCCCTCTCCTTGTCTCCCTCTCCCTCTATCCTCTTCTCCCTCTCTCCCCCTCTCCTTGTCTCCCTCTCCCTCTATCCTCTTCTCCCTCTCTCCCCCTCTCCTTGTCTCCCTCTCCCTCTATCCTCTTCTCCCTCTCTCCCCCTCTCCTTGTCTCCCTCTCCCTCTATCCTCTTCTCCCTCTCTCCCCCTCTCCTTGTCTCCCTCTCCCTCTATCCTCTTCTCCCTCTCTCCCCCTCTCCTTGTCTCCCTCTCCCTCTATCCTCTTCTCCCTCTCTCCCCCTCTCCTTGTCTCCCTCTCCCTCTATCCTCTTCTCCCTCTCTCCCCCTCTCCTTGTCTCCCTCTCCCTCTATCCTCTTCTCCCTCTCTCCCTCTCTCCTTGTCTCCATCTCCCTCTATCCTCTTCTCCCTCTCTCCCCCTCTCCTTGTCTCCCTCTCCCTCTATCCTCTTCTCCCTCTCTCCCTCTCTCCTTGTCTCCCTCTCCCTCTATCCTCTTCTCCCTCTCTCCCTCTCTCCTTGTCTCCCTCTCCCTCTATCCTCTTCTCCCTCTCTCCCCCTCTCCTTGTCTCCCTCTCCCTCTATCCTCTTCTCCCTCTCTCCCCCTCTCCCTCTCTCCCTCTCCCTCTATCCTCTTCTCCCTCTCTCCCCCTCTCCTTGTCTCCCTCTCCCTCTATCCTCTCCCCCCTCTCTCCCTCTCCCTCTATCCTCTTCTCCCTCTCTCCCCCTCTCCTTGTCTCCCTCTCCCTCTATCCTCTTCTCCCTCTCTCCCTCTCTCCTTGTCTCCCTCTCCCTCTATAATCTTCTCCCTCTCCCTCTATCCTCTTCTCCCTCTCTCCCTCTCTCCTTGTCTCCCTCTCCCTCTATCCTCTTCTCCCTCTCTCTCCCTCTCCCTCTCTCCCTCTCCCTCTATCCTCTTCTCCCTCTCTCCCTCTCTCCTTGTCTCCCTCTCCCTCTCTCCCCCTCTCCCTCTCTCCCTCTCCCTCTATCCTCTTCTCCCTCTCTCCCTCTCTCCTTGTCTCCCTCTCACTCTATCCTCTTCTCCCTCTCTCCCTCTCTCCTTGTCTCCCTCTCCCTCTATCCTCTTCTCCCTCTCTCCCCCTCTCCCTCTCTCCCTCTCCCTCTATCCTCTTCTCCCTCTCTCCCTCTCTCCTTGTCTCCATCTCCCTCTCTCCCCCTCTCCCTCTCTCCCTCTCCCTCTATCCTCTTCTCCCTCTCTCCCTCTCTCCTTGTCTCCCTCTCCCTCTATCCTCTTCTCCCTCTCTCCCTCTCTCCCTCTCTCCCTCTCCCTCTATCCTCTTCTCCCTCTCTCCCTCTCTCCTTGTCTCCCTCTCCCTCTATCCTCTTCTCCCTCTCTCCCCCTCTCCCTCTCTCCCTCTCCCTCTATCCTCTTTTCCCTCTCTCCCTCTCTCCTTGTCTCCCTCTCCCTCTATCCTCTTCTCCCTCTCTCCCCCTCTCCCTCTCTCCCTCTCCCTCTATCCTCTTCTCCCTCTCTCCCTCTCTCCTTGTCTCCCTCTCCCTCTATCCTCTTCTCCCTCTCTCCCTCTCTCCTTGTCTCCCTCTCCCTCTATCCTCTTCTCCCTCTCTCCCCCTCTCCCTCTCTCCCTCTCCCTCTATCCTCTTCTCCCTCTCTCCCTCTCTCCTTGTCTCCCTCTCCCTCTATCCTCTTCTCCCTCTCTCCCCCTCTCCCTCTCTCCCTCTCCCTCTATCCTCTTCTCCCTCTCTCCCTCTCCATCCTCCCACTCAAGACCGTCATCTTCATATGAATATGAAGTGAAGGTAACACGCAAATCTTCCATTTCATGTCTTATTTCATCTAGAAGACGACGATATCAACACTAGAATGGTGAGTTTTATCCATCTCATTCTCTTTTATCTCATTTATTTGGAAAACTGACTTTCTTCTTGAACTAATCAGTTAATCATATTGAATTGAATTGCTTAATTTGCATATATCTAAATAATATAGTAAATCTAGATTGGATGGACTCATATTGTCCTTTCAACTCTCATTTCTCGTCGATTTGGACAAGAAAAACTAGATGAGATATTGTATGTTCATTCATTCTCTAACTCATATCAAAGTATTTCTTATAGGTGTAAGGCTGGAATTGGATCAGCAGATGAATTTGGAATACAAACTTATTATGATGACGCTGATACATTTAGATTATTTAGAGTTGCTGCTTCAGTTATTGGTTTCTTTCACTTTTTTATATCAGATTCTTGCATATATTTTTCCCTTTATTGAAACGAAAAGAATGATTCCATTCGTGAAGGATACTAAGAAGGGGTTCTTATGAGATGGCAATTATGTACATTACTAAAATTAGTTCTCGATGCTGATTACGAATCCACTTTCAAAACTTGCACTTTTAAATTCTCACGTTTCATTTTTGAAGCACTATCCAGAATCAACCAATCATCTGTGGCGATTGTAAGGTTGTCGAAGTCAATAATCGTCATTATTAACATAATATTTTATTTCTTATTCACTGCATAATACGAAATGCGGCATAGGCGGGGCGATCTCTTTGAGTTTTTTTTTCTCAACAAAAAAAAACATCGAAAATCGGAAATCGAAATTTTCCCAAAATGCCGGAAAATGCCGTGCCGTTGTCGACACCTTATCCACTATACTACCAAGTACGATCGATGCAAAACATACGGATGGATGATTTGTGTAGGAAATCTCAAGATCTAAATATCGATTTTTTAGAACACACAGTTCTATTGGGTATGTTTTGAGCGCTGCTTTATAATTCGCAAAATTTAACTATTTAGTCATGCTATTGCCCATCTCATAAGGCCAATCAGACTTGAAACCGTCCCCTTGTAAGATGATATTCATTGTTATGTCATTGTTATGTCATTGTTATTGTATTGTTATAGGTACATCAGTAGATCAGATATGGGAATGGTATGGAGATTTTCTAGTGACATATGCATGTGAAACTGGTTGGGAAAAGATGTTAACTTGTATGGCTAGTAATCTACAGGTACATTCTTACAGTAGAAGCCAAAAGTATTCGCCTAATACTTTGAAAAATCATAACTTTTGACTCAGATGAGCAATCGGCTCTTGTTTTGGCGGGATAGTATAGTACTAGTGGGTATCATATCCTACTCCAGTTGTTATGATATGTCGTCGTAGCGATCTTGGAACCTCTCTGCACTTACTCTCAAGTGACTATTTCCTCAACGGTATTTTTCTGAGACTTGTTGTTAACAGTGTATGAACAACATTTAATGAGGAGTAGAATCCGTTATGCGATCCTTTCGGGCTAATTCATTTCTCTGACAAGGGGATGGTCGCAACTGGTCCTGGCCATATGATATGGTAATAACATGGCTAGGATCAGTTTTCGATGCTGATTACGAATCCGTTTTTTTCAGAAAGTGCCTAATCGACCTGATTTTCGAGAAAATCGGTATTGAAATATGGCTTGTTAATTCGAAAATTCGCGTGGTTTCCCTCACAAACTATCTGGATTGCATCGGAAAGATCCGGTGATGAAAGATGGACTACTACGAGAGTTTATAGATGAGTTCAACAGACCACCCGGACGGTTTGCGCAGGAAACCACAAGAATTTCCGAATTAAAATACCGATTTTCTGGAAAATCAGGTCGATTAGGCACTTTCTGAAAACGGATTCGTAATCACCATCGAAAACTGATCCTAGTCATGTTATTGCCATCTCATATGGCCAGGACCAGTTGCGACCATCCCCTTGTGAGAAAATCGAAATTTCCGACACCCCTGAATACGGGCAAAAATGTCATAACTTTGTCAGTGTTGCTGTAGGCTCGAAACTTTGCAGAGATAAAAGACCCTGAGTGATACAAAATCTGACCGAGTATGAGATCGATCGGTAGAATTTTGATAAATTTCGAAAAATAATTTTTCTTATTTTTGGATATACAGGAAGTACCTGCTCATTTCAATTTCCATACTGTTTAACAGGAAGATGTCTTCTATATATAGTAGACGTCAGTTTACTATTGTTTCACGAAATTTCGAGTTCTTCGAGAGAAGTTATAATTAGAGAAAAGAGGTCGAAAATTGTTAGTATTTTTTCACGTTTTTTTTTAAATTCTCAGAATTTGTCCGATAAGACTGAGACTTTGCCATGACAATTATCTGTAGTATAATCGCTATCGATGTACCCTAACCGTCAGGAATCGCGAACTGATTTTTTCACCTTCATGGTTGAAAATGGCGAAAGTCGAAAAATTCATGATGGCCCGAGATCAAATACTAGTTGCCATTATATTAATAGTGAGCCAACTTTTCTTTTTCTGGATACCGTAACCCGAACTACCTTAATCTAGCTACCGTACCCTACAATATTATAGCGAATTTCACGGCAAATCCCTGTTTGATTACGGTAGTACGGGTTACGGTATCCAGAAAGATAAAAGTTGGCTCACTATTGATATAATGGCAACTAGTATTTGGTCTTGGAGTATCATGAATTTTTCGACTTCGGCCATTTTCAACCATGAACCCCGGGTCATGGGTCAACTGAAAAAAATCAGTTCGCGATTCCTGACGGTTACGGTAGCCCAATACCGTACACTCCAGCTGATAACAATGGAACAACTTTGGTTGCCATACGCCAAATACCAACCGATTTATGATCCGTTGTGCAAACGATCGTTGGCAAAACGATCGCCTCCCCAAAAATTCGTACTCTAACAAATTTCGATCTCCTTTCTCCAATTATAACTTCTTTCGGAGAACTCGAAATTTCGTGAAACAATAGTAAACTGTCTTGTACTATACATAGAAGACATCTGGCTGTTAAAATGAATTTGAATTGATATGAGCAGGTACTTCTTGAATCTCAAAGAATAAGAAAAATAAATTTTCGAAATTTTTCAAAATTCAATCGATCGGGCTCATACTTGGTAAGGTTTTGTATCACTCATGGGCTATTATCTCTGCCAATTTCGATTTTTGCAGAGGAATGAATTAGCCCGAAAGGATCGCATAGCGGAATCTACTCATTAAATGTTGTTCATACACTGTTAACAACAAGTCACAGAAAAATCCCGCTGAGGAAATAGTTACTTCTGAGTAAGTGCAGAGAGGTTCCAGGATCGCTACACAATACTACGACGACGAATCATTACAACAGGAGTACGATATGATGCCCACTAGTACTATAGTATCCTGTCATAACATGAGCCCAATTGCTCATCTCAGTCAAAAGTTATGATTTTTCAAATTATTAGGCGAATACTTTTGGCTGCTACTGTTTATCATATTATTTTATTAATTGAAATCTTAAGGAATTCCTTGATAATCTTAACTCAATGCATTATTTCATTGATCAAATAGCATTCAAATCTGAGATGAGAGGACCAACATTCAAATGTGATCCACAGGTTTCAAGTATTATATTTAAAATACATTTAAATAATAGATTATAGGGTGATGGAACACTTCGTCTTCATTATTTCTCTAATCGACAAGGATTGTTTCCTATTGTAAAAGGATTAGTCACTAGAGCAGCTCGAGTTCTATTTGAAATGGATGTTATTGTATGATTAGAATTATTGATTGATTATGTAATCAATATGAATATAGATAACAGTAGTTGAAAGAACACAAGAAAGAAGAAAGAGTGGAATGGTAGATCATGTTATATTCTCCCTTTCTCCTGATGAACATCATAAATCTGGACAAAGATTAGCATATAAGTTTAGAAAAGAAAGAAATAATATAGATATAATAATAGATGGAGAAGATACTCCCGTATGTATTTTAATCATATCAAATGAATTCATTTATATTAATATAGAGTCCTTCATTACCACTTAGTCTTCGTGATTTCAATAGAATATTTCCTTATCATATATGTTTCAATAAACAAATGGTTGTTGAACATGTTGGTAAGTTTATTCTTCTATTCAATACTTCATCTATTCATTGATTGATTATAGGAATGTTCTTATTGAATGAATATGGTTTATCAGATAAGAAAGCATTGAAGTTGACTGATATTGTACAATTAGTTCAACCTTCTGATATTCAAGTATAATTCATTCTCTTTACATTCTTCATACGATCTTCTTCAGATAACATTCAAAAACATTATGACATATCTCAATACTTTATTCATATTTCAATTAAAAATTCAATCAAAGAGAAATGAAGAAGAATTAACAAAGAAAGCTGGAATTCTCAATCAACCATTATCCTTAAAAGGTATTTTTTTACCATGAGACCCAACTATTCTGTCTATTAAAATGTTAAGGCCAAATGCAGATGTTGAGTGGAGGAAATTCGATTATCTTTCTCTGTTCACCGCATGCAACTACAGGTATTCGACAATTAAAGAATAATCTTTGATCTTTGATCTCTTATTCAGTTCGAGATATTCTAAACGTGAATTTATTCATATCTGATATGCCCATGCATGATGCTACAAGAGATCTTGTAATGCTGAATCAAAGTCGAATCTGTCAAATGGAATTGAAGTAATCATCCATATATAATAATGAATGAATAAATGAATGAATTGTAGTAAACGATTAGAAGAAACATCAAAGAAGATGAAAGGATTTGCTGAAGAATTAGAAAAGAAGAAATGTCAAACTGATCATCTATTATTCGAATTTGTTCCTGTACAAATAGCTGAATCTCTACGTCAACATCGACCTGTTGAACCACGTATAAATACTCTATTCAATTATATATTATACTAATGAATGAATAATTATAGAAGTATTCAATGAGAGCACTGTATTAGTATCTGATATACCTGATTTCATTTCAATTTGTATTCATTGCCAACCTGCTGATATTATCGTTCTTCTATCTGATTTATTCCATCGATTTGATCGATTGATTGAGAAATATAATGTTGAGTATTTTTACATAGATAATTATCGTAATGATTTCTAAATTAAGGTGTACAAAGTATTATCATTAATGGATTCATATCTAGTAGTTGGAGGAGTACCAGTCCCTCGTAAAGATCATACAGAATGTATACTCAATCTTGCTATGGGAATGTTGTTTGAAGCTAAACAAGTCATGGTCCCTAAACTAAATTTACCAGTTAGAGTTAGTTTATTATATACGCAATCAATCAGTCCTTCTAATCAATATTTCAGTTAAAAGTAGGAGTAATGATGGGTCCAGTTATTGGAGGTGTTGTTAGTCAAAGGAAACCAAGGTTTCTTTCATCTTTCACGACAACAAACGAATTTTACAACGAATAAGTAAATGTTTTAATAGTCTACACGTTTTCAGATTTTGTGTTTTGGGTGATACAGTGTCTACATCTAAACTTATTTGTGCTGTGACTGATCCAGGAAAGATTTTAGTGGGAAATGCTGTTAGAACGTATGTCATTCATCATTCCTCTATATGTACATACATAGTTATTTCAGTGCTGTCACAAAGAATCTTAAATCAGTATTTGTCTTTACTTCAAAGGGATATATTGATACTGGATTACATAAAACTCTTACTCATTATCTTGAGAGAAATGAAAAAATGAGTGCATGGGATATAATTGGAAGAGAAAAAGGTATTGTATTGAATGGAATGATTGAGGTTGATAGTGAGTATTTAGGAGAAGAACAAACGATAGATGGATATAAGGAGTTACATTCAACAGAAGGAGTTGGACAATGGGAAGCATTGACTAATGAAGCACTTAAACAACAACAAGTATAGTATATTATAATACCATGTCCAAATATATCATTACATATTTCGAAATACGTTGACCATAATCATGTTTTGCACGGAAATTAGTCTTTGATAAGAACTAAACTAATGGTATTGTAATGATGATATATTGTAGGTAATAGATGCAATGAAGACTGGTCCAACTCAAACAAATAAAGCCTTAAGAAGATTGTTGTCATTGAAGAAATCATGGAGATTTCGATCGAATAGATCTAATGATTCAGGAATTTCAGTCGATACGAATACAAATAAAGAACCATTGGCTAATCCTGAATCTGCTGTATGCTCTATTATGTAGCTCATTTATAAATATTTTTTCTTATAATCTAATCTATGGAAATATATATCACATTCATTTCATCATATTTTAATCATAACAGTATACTTTCATACTAACTAGGGAATGGTATCTGTGCTGGATGAAACTACGGGAAGTGACCTATATAGCGATAATCAGCATGGCCGACTTAGTAAGAATCAATTTTCAAAGTCTGCTAGTTATCGATTTTTTAAGTTAAACCTGTCACATATCCGCCGCACGAATGACTGCCAAAAAATTTTTGACATGATTTCCATTAAAACAGAAATTTCATTGCTTGAATTACCATACAGACATTAAATGTTGTCGATAGAATCGAACTCGTGTGCAAAAAGTGAAAAGAACAAAAAATATTAATTTATGGCTGTCTTGCGTGCAGCGGATATGTGACGGGTTAAGCTTAGAAAATCGATAAATGGCAGACTTTGAAAATTGATTCTTACTAAGTCGGCCATGCTGATTATTGCTATGTAGGCCACTTCCCGTAGTTTCATCCGGCACAGATACCATTCTCTAGTAAATGAATCTACTCAATATTTGTGCATTCTTTATGTATAAGAGTTATGTTTTGTAAAGGAATACTGTTCAGATGCAATTACATTTCTTTGAGATAAAGTCATGAAATTTATCATATTGAATGAATAGAATAATGAATAAGTATGTCAGTAAGATATATGATATATTTGCAGATGTAGATGATCTACCATGATACACAACCAGGAATATATTGATCGATAAGAGATTGATAATATGGTTGAAGAGATTTTATATCCAACTCTCCATCACTTTTTGAATATAAATCACATTGACTGAAATATTTTTTTTCATATTTATTTGGAATAAATAGATAGAACTGACTTGAGCATCATTATAGCTGGTAACATCTTTTCGTCTTTCTCATTAGATAAATGACTAAAATGAATTTATTAGAAAGAGAGAAAATAGAGAGGAGATAGTTGATACCGATATGCATTATGAGAATGATATGGATAGAATGAATGGAATCGAATAGCATATAGGGCTTCATCAGGTAAAGTTGTTCCATGATTAACAAGAACCTTTAACAAGATTATTGATTGATTAATCGATATTGAAAGAAATATTGATAACCTGATACATATATTCATCATGTCCCCATGTCATCATAACATTCTCTAATCCACAATTAGGTTCATAGATACCGTATTTGGTACTGTAAATATTACTATAATGTCATTGTTACTGTACACATATCAACACTAACTTGTATCTTGAATCATTCATATCTGGACAATTGTGGAAACTCTTCATACCATATACAATAGTATCAGAAGGAATACAACCAACTGGATAAGTATCACCTAAATTAATTAAATATTAAATCAAATAAATGAATAATTCAAACCAGTGGTGGCAAATTGTTCTTCACCCCACATGGAAAGAACCTTTCCCATATCATGAATAAGTCCAGCCAAATGCATCCACGGACGTGATGGATAAGCTGTACGAAGTCGTTCTGCTGTTTGATATGCATGAAGTAGATTTGGCTCATCTACCTTAATCCATACATATTATTGATTTATTATAAGATTTATCTAACATCAGGATCAGACTCATCAAGAAATCCTGATAGAAGATCAATACAATCCATTACAGTCATCTTAGCATGAGAGAAGTTGAGCCATTTACTGTGCTATAATCAATCAATACATTCTTTCAATCATCTCTACCGTATACCATTGACTTTACGAAGTGTACAGTCTGACAAGTGTGTTGTTTGTAATAATG
Source organism: Parapristionchus giblindavisi (assembly GCA_943737045.1). Classification (NCBI taxonomy): domain Eukaryota; kingdom Metazoa; phylum Nematoda; class Chromadorea; order Rhabditida; family Diplogasteridae; genus Parapristionchus; species Parapristionchus giblindavisi. The sequence goes on along the minus strand of CALSFV010000143.1, from coordinate 66,842 downwards.
TTCCTTGACTCTCATCTGAATATCATCTTGAGGATCTTCTTCATATACTCGATATCTATAGAGAGTTTATAATATAAGATAATATTAATAATCTTAACCTCGTTCCATCAGCTTCATATGTAGGAGTTGGAGTATCTACTTTCATCTTTCATCTACTATAGAATAAAGAAGGAAGTTAAAGGGAGGAGATTGTATGACTCCGCCCATTCTAACTTCTTCTCATATCATATGGTACATTGATCAGTCACACCACACATTCAATACAATCAATCATCCATATCGAGAACCATTCAGTCTAATCTTTTCCATCTCGAAGACACAGAGGTACTTGTACCAATAGTCCACGTAATATTCATAGTACAAGAATGACACTATTACTGTCATAAGATTATAGATCACTTCTATGTTACATAAAACTTGGTCTCCATATGAAAAAAATTTCTTAAGAATAAGATTCAAGATTTATTTAATATGTTGGCATAATTTTAAAAAAATGTTTTGTTATAAGAATTGTTTCAAACAAGGTAAACGAAACAAAATCCACTTGATTATTGTATGAATCCACTTTAAAGGTGACAAATTAAGTGTTTCATTTATTTCATCGAAAAGTACGTTGCAAGCTACGAAGCCTGACCGCATTTTAATTTTTTTTTGAGAAAACACGAGCGTATTTTCCAAATCTGCTACGTAGCTATTCAATCTATGACATTTATCTGCGTTGCGCACATTATGCTGCGAATTTTGGAATTTTGGATTTGTGAAAAGTTGGTTTTAACAAGGTTTCACGAAACGTTTTTCTTAAATTTAGTATAAAAGTATTAACAAAATATGTCAACTAAATTACTATTTTCAGCATCGTCGAGAGATTGAATTGGATTGGATAAAAGTGATATATAGGGTAGATGATTAGCCAATATCTATATCTCCATCCTTTCACCATGGTCCATAGATGCACAGAACAAAATGAATGATAAAAGTTTCATTCTTTATACTCGTAGCTTATCTACATTCTTTCAGAGGTAAATCAGAAACTACTCAGGCAAATCTTTTTGAATCTAATTAGAGCAATTTTAGAAGAAACTAGGGCTAAATTAGATTCAAAAATCTCTCTGATTAGATTCAAAAAACGTTCTGATTAGATTCAAAAAGACAAATGTTCTGATTCGATTCAAAAAATTCTCTGATTAGATTTAAAAAAATTTCTAATTAGATTTAAAAAGTGTTATGATTAGATTCAAAAAGACGCATGTTCCGATTAGATTCAAAAAATGCCCCGATTAGATTCAAAGCGATTTACCTGAGTATGAGAATGCAATTTCTATTTTTTAAATATTTTAGTGTTTTTTTTTAAATATCTTTTTTTTCGTTTACACTAAAGATCATTCATTGATCCTTATCCAATTGTTTATTCCAAAACTTTATTAATATTAAAAATGATAAATGCGCGCGCATTAAAATATTTTTTTAAAATATATTTTATTAAATGAAAAAACATTGAAAATTCAAATTCAAAATACCGTTCGTCAGAAAAATGATTACTGTATTTCTCATCAGATATTGATCATTTTGATAGTCTAGACTATAGTCTTCACATTTATTTGTTCCGATGGCATTTCTATAGTTTGTACTAGTATATTAATTTTTTTCATTTTTATTATTTATTTTGAATAGATATGGATATTCACACATAGGATATAGTTGAGAATGATAGTGAACATTGCATGTGACATGTCTCATCCTTTCATCAACATTCCCCCAAAACGTCTAGAAAAAAAAAACGACGCGTCTCTTCCATTTCCATTTCTAATTATTATGCGGACAGTTTTGTGTAGTGCTATGTATGAATCAATATTACTTCATTTCTTTGAAACATCTCATCGCACTCTTTATCTCGATTCGCATCGGTATGTATCTATTCCTTTCTTTGTCATTCCGCAATCCAATTGAGTAGATGAGATGTTCATTTCAAGTTCTCCATTCCTTCTTTCTTTGTTTCAATTTCATTATGTGAGTAAATGTAGTCTTCTGACGTATTTGACCTCGCCATTCCTTCATAATCCCTCATTCACAATATTTATATTCTGTGTTCATTCTTTCCTATTCACCCTCTCACTCTCACTATTTATCTAGCCTCTATTCCAATCTTATTATTCACATTTATATTCTCCCTTTTTTTATCAAGTATATATCAATAGATTGGCACTACTTCAGAATAGGGTACCAGCCCAAAATAATAGTATAATTGCCTAATATAAACGTCTTTTGCTTTGTGTTAATTTCATTTTTCATGTCCTTTTGGACGTGCCCGGTGTTCTGGTCCCTTGTTCTGAAGTAGTGCCTGTGAATACAACCATCTTCCCTTCCCTCCTTATCTTCTTTTTCTTCTTCTTATCTAATCTACTCTTTTAGACTAGTATATATATTATATATTTATACTGAATGAATAGTACCTCTATTGTTTTACTTTGTATTTCCTCTCAGTATAGTATATAGTATCTGCAATAATTAATGTATACTTGAATATGTAGTAGTAGTAGTAGAAATAGAATGAATAGTCAAAGTACGCATTATATATTGATCCTCCTCTTATTCATTCTTCCTTGTACTTTTTGTATTCTCTTCTCATTCTTCATCTAATTCTTCACATAAGAAGTAGAATAGATTGAGGGGATAATAATAGAGTCTTTCATTCTAATGTATCTCTATCTCATTTATCTATTCCTTCTCTTCATTATTTATACCATCTTCATTCACACTTATGACGATCATCATATCGGCCTTTAAGTTCATCTCTTTCTATAACATACATTCTTATTTACTTTTATCTTCCTACTTCTATTCGATATATAGTATTTTAGTCCTCCATGATCTTTTTAACATATGAATAAGTAAAGATATGAGCTCTATATCTTAACTTTATATGATGTTCTTATTCGGTACTACATTCTGTTATGATTCAGACTACACTTCTCAATTCTTATCTATCTATGATCATATATGAGTCATAGTTAGCGACCTAACAAGTCATAGCATTCTTTCTCCTTATCTCTCATTCATAATCAACACTTTCACTCTTTTCATTCACTTCCATTTATATTTTATCTATCATAACATCTTCTTCAATAGTTCTACTCAACTTTGCGATGGTTCTTCATAAGAATCTAAAGATGTTGAAGAGATCGATAAGTGAGAAGATATTACGAAGATCACCAAAGTAAGTTCATACTCTTCACATATCATAACTTATTTCTTCATTTTGCTATTTTAACAGTCCCTCAAAATAAATTGTTAGATATCGGTTTTCAAAATCCGGTCACGGTTTTCAATTTTTGTGAAATTTTGGCTCAAAATAAGGTCAGGCTTGGTACTTTGTAACATACTTTTCGACCTATGTTCGGGGCCCAGGGGGTGCCGAAATTTTCCAAAAATATACTCTTATCGGTTATCCAGTGCTTCAACACATTCCTTTGTTTTTTATTAAATATTTAGTACAAACTTTATCAAAGTCTCTTATCTTGCCAACATATATATATGATCTTATTATTCCTTACTATATTTTGTGATTCTTCAGACTAAACTTGTCAATCTATCTATGAAATTATTAAATGTGATCAATATATCTATATTACTGTATTTGTAGGGAAGAGCCATCTCGAATAAACTCAACTCCATCGATTGAATCAATTGAAGAAGATCCATATAAAGTTAGTTCCATCATCGATGCATAATAAGTATTCGTTTCTTATGTATGAGAATAATCGCGATAAAATCGACCGTTTCGGAGGGTCCGCGGACATAGAAATTTCGACCCCATTAAAAATTCAGATTAAGTACTTTGAACGATGCTCTATCGAACTGCGTTGGCCGAATTTGCATATCTGCTCTCATTTTCGAGTAACGGTACGTCAAAGTTGGCAGGTACGGTATTTTTGGCTCGAGTGTGCGTCAGAAAAAGGATCATAACTCCGTTCAAAATAATGATAGAAATTTTTTCAAAAAAAGCATCGAAAGAGGAGATCTTGGGCAACATTTCCCAGTTGATGACGTCATTTGTCGACCATGCGCCGGTGCGGGGCGGTCGGTTTTATGAAAAAGTGACGTAACTTTCCTAATCGGAAAAAGTGCACTTTTCTTCTATGCGCGTTTTGTTGCGCCCATATGTGTCTAAAAATGACCCAAGTTTCAGAGGATTTGAGAAATGCAAAAAAGCGTTGATTTTAGTGACGCGACCTCGGACCTGTCATAGGAAAGAACGGCTTATTCCTTTATCAAGAAACAGCAAAGGAGCTTAAATGACTCAAAAATATCCAAAAAAAGCATTACGATCTCAAAATACCCATATATGACAGTTATTTGAAACACAAAATCACCGAGTTCCGAAAAATTTGAAAAAAACCATATTTTGCTTTTCCACGTGGAAAAAACGTCTCGAGACTGATCAGTAATGTTAATTAATCTTTATAATATTTCTTATAATGTTTTTGAACATTTATGTTTTTGGAAGTGAAGGCCTACCTGCTCTTAGAGCCGAGATATCCAACTCCTCCCCTTTGACGGAACGCCGTCAAACAACATGAATCTTCTCATCCCACGGCTCTTCTACTTCTGGATGCCTTGCGTGGCCCTCGACTCGACTCTTGGCCCATCACAGAAGATCTTCGAAGTTGGTCCTCTCCCTGGGATCCAAACGCGCTGGCAGCTCAATGGTTCAGATGAGAATCGAATCCTAGACATCACCTCATTGTCGTCCATTCCGTTAGACTCCAATCCTGGGTCGGCGGTCCTTGAAACCTCCACTCCTCCGTCTTCCTTGAAGACCTTCAATCCGAGGTCGCCGAGTGGAGTCCGATGCTCTTGGTCGCCAGTTGAAGTGTAACAAGGAAGACTAGACGACAAGCTCACTCGAGACTAACTTTATCAACATAGGAGGGGGTTTATATAGGGGAATGGGTCATGGGGAATGACGATGCAAGGATAATGAGGGGAGATCATTCTGACATGATCTCCCTCCTGTGAGCGGTCTATATGGGGGACCCAACTGAAAGAACAGTTATTTGAAACACAAAATCACCGAGTTCCGAAAAATTTGAAAAAAAAACCATATTTTGCTTTTCCACGTGGAAAAAACGTCTCAGTAATGTTAATTAATCTTTATAGTATTTCTTATAATGTTTTTGAACATTAATGTTTTTGGAAGTGAAGGCCTACTTGCTCTTAGAGCCGAGATATCCGCCATCGAGATCACACGCGCGCGCCCCAACTCACCCTTTGAGAAGAGATGTGTTGCCATAAAATGAACGTTTTCCAGATCAGAATGACTCAAAACAACTTGTTTCATCATTCTTATCACGAAAAAATACCTTGGAACACGTTTTCTGTGTCTGTAAAAATCAGCAAAAGATTTGGATCGAACCGGGGTTCGAACCCGCTCGGTGTTTTTAGAGCGGTACCTCTTTACCTCGACGCCTCGAATGATTTTGCTTATTTTATTTATTTATTTATCGTACATCGCAAGGGTGTTTCAACAAGTACAAAGTGTTCGAGTGCAAAAAAAAACATGTGAAAGAATAAAATTATTAAAAGAGGATGGGGATGAGGGGAAGGTGAGAGATCAATTGATTTACTAAACATAGTAATAGTGATAGCAATAGTAACATAGTAACATGATACAACGGATGTCTTTGTAATATGTGATTTCAATGTTAATTGTTTTCAATTGTGGCTGATTTCTCTAATAAATGTATTTTATCTAACATTAGTTTTGACATTGTACTTCATCATTCCTTGAAGAGAGAGAGAGAGCGAGGAAGGTTTGGGGGGGGGCTTACACTCGTTCTTTGTTGTTCAAATGCAACTCTGTTCGCTCAGAGTTTTCTAACATTTCCATTTCGTGTAGTTGCCAGATGTTAGTCTCTCTTCTCCTTTTTTTCTCTCCGTGTCTGTTCACGAAAGAGCGTGTGGGAGTGAGAGAGCGGATGATGAGCAGTCGCGCGGAGTTGGGGCGCGCGCGTGTAATCTCGATGGCGGATATCTCGGCTCTAAGAGCAGGTAGGCCTTCACTTCCAAAAACATAAATGTTCAAAAACATTATAAGAAATATTGTAAAGATTAATTAACATTACTGATCAGTCTCGAGACGTTTTTTCCACGTGGAAAAGCTAAATATGGTTTTTTTCAAATTTTTCGGAACTCGGTGATTTTGTGTTTCAAATAACTGTCATATATGGGTATTTTGAGATCGTAATGCTTTTTTTGGATATTTTTGAGTCATTTAAGCTCCTTTGCTGTTTCTTGATAAAGGAATAAGCCGTTCTTTCCTATGACAGGTCCGAGGTCGCGTCACTAAAATCAACGCTTTTTTGCATTTCTCAAATCCTCTGAAACTTGGGTCATTTTTAGACACATATGGGCGCAACAAAACGCGCATAGAAGAAAAGTGCACTTTTTCCGATTAGGAAAGTTACGTCACTTTTTCATAAAACCGACCGCCCCGCACCGGCGCATGGTCGACAAATGACGTCATCAACTGGGAAATGTTGCCCAAGATCTCCTCTTTCGATGCTTTTTTTGAAAAAATTTCTATCATTATTTTGAACGGAGTTATGATCCTTTTTCTGACGCACACTCGAGCCAAAAATACCGTACCTGCCAACTTTGACGTACCGTTACTCGAAAATGAGAGCAGATATGCAAATTCGGCCAACGCAGTTCGATAGAGCATCGTTCAAAGTACTTAATCTGAATTTTTCATGGGGTCGAAATTTCTATGTCCGGGGGGTGGTCGAACCTCTGGCGATTCCTCTCGTATATTGTTTATTTACACCGTGCAAAAAAATTTTTAAACACAAATATATGTAATGACATTATATCTTTGATTCATTCATTCATTGTTTCATCCTTCTCTTATCACCTCTTCTGTTATGAGAAAAGATGAAATAGATCAAATTATTCATTTACTCCAACTATTTTTGTTCTCATGGATTATATTGATAGATGATGTGTATCGAGTATGACTCATCAATTGAAAGAATGAACTCTGTACATATCTTGATCTTTGATCTTTCATCTCATTTATATTATATGTGATGATATGTATATATTGTAGGAGATCCTTCGTCTCAATTCGGATAACATATCACACTTAGTCTTTCATGGATCATCATTAAGACAACTTCATTCATTTTGTGACCTTGATAACTTCTCTCCTTCTTCTAAGCCTTCTATTACTCCACCCTCAATTCCCTCCAATTCTCTTTCTCCTTATTCTCCCTCTCCTTCCTCTCTCTCTCCCTCTCCTTCCTCTCCCTCTCCATCATTTTCCACTTCTTCATCTCCCAAATCATCCAAATTAGTTTCATTTGCCTAAAAACAAACTATCCATTCATCCATCTGTCATACAACTTCTTATTTCCATTGCTTTATCATATCTCATCCACTATACTATCATTCATTTATTATCGTATCGAAATTGTTCGTTTAAAAAAAGGTCTTAGAATATATTAGTTAACATAGATGTTAATTCATGACATGAGTTGTATTGCGTATTATGTACTTGTAATATACTGTTTATCTTATAATACAATGTTTTACCCGTATAATATCAATATATTGATTGGTTCTTGTTGTTCATACTGTACATGGGATGATATCGATTGGTTATAGTGACCTTCAATCGATTTTGAAATGGAGGAATTGAATTAAATGTTGGTATGAATAGATATAGAAGAGACTCTAAATGTACATAGAGAGAAGAAGAGAAAGAAAGAATTGCCTTCCACTCAACAGAAAGGAGTGAATACATTGGTAAATAATGTATAGAAGATGATAGTATTGAGTCTATCTTTCCTTCATTCTATTAGGTATCTCATATGAATAGATCATATGATCTTCTTTTATCCGATTATATTCTATTCATACTTGTATAACCTTCTACCCTTAGGTCTCTTTTGTACTTCTTCTTCTTCCTTTCATTCAATACATCGTGCTCACTCCAATTACGATATTTTCCTTTTATAACATCATTTTGATATTAGAAGTACAATGAAATCAATTTCTCGTTGTCTATTTCATTCTCTCATTTGGTTTATTCATATTCATTCATTTACATAATCACAGTTGGATTATTCAATTGAATATCTCTATCATTTTTCATCTCTCACCGGTTTTCTTTCATTCTTCTTCTTTTGTCTCGCAAGTTCTCTATTCAATCAACTATCATTTCTCCCATATTCCTCTATTATCTCAATCCATTCATTATATTATATTTATTAGAACTATCTACAATGCCTGCTTGTCCTCGTTGTCATAAACCAGTATATTTTGGTTAGTTTAATAATCTCTTCATACTTAAATGATCTTTGATCTTTTTAGCTGAAAGAGTATCATCAATTGGATTTGACTGGCATCGACCCTGTCTAAGATGTGAGAATGAAGCATGCAAGAAGACTCTTTCTGCTGGATCTCATTCTGAGGTATACTGTATTATATTGTAATCAATATCTTTTCTAATCGATAATCATAGCATGAAGGAAAGCCGTATTGTAATCGTTGTTATGGAGCTCTATTTGGACCTCGTGGTTACGGTCATGGAGGGGTATGGTGAATAAAATCTTTTATTGATTATTGATTGATTACGGTATTCTCAGGTGGAATCACACACTTTCCACTCGGGACACACTGGTACGGTCTGATATGTCTGTGCCTTCTCGTCTTATCGTCCATTATACATATGCTCAAGATTATAACGATTCATCTACAGTAATCCCTGCTTCAACACGCATTCCAATCCACTCAGGAGTCTATCCCCGTTGATCTTTAATCTACCGTAATCCATTGTCCCCTCTTATCTCACGCAGAAACAATAAACATTTGTTCTCTTATCATATCGATCGATTGTCTATTAATATGATTGTCTCCACTCAATGTACATAATAGTTGACATGATAAATATATAATTAACATATTATAATTGAATCACACGTATTGAACAATGCAAATAATGGAAAATTAAATCATTTGTAGTTGAATGTATAATGAAGAAAGGTGGAGATGAAGAATTGAAAGTTGATATAAGTGTGAAGTCATTTATCAATGGTAAAACTCAAAGAGGTAAACATACATTTTATTCTATTCATATACTATTATATATTACAAAAGACTACAGTATCTACAATATACAAGTATCTACAGTACTATCGAAAGAATGGAAAACCTTAATAATCAGGTAGTAATTGTTATACTGTAATTGGTTTATTTATATCGATTTTCAGAACGTGAACAAGACGGCGAACAATTCAATGTAAGTAAAAGATCAAAGATCAAAGATTACTGTATCATTGTCAGTGGATTGAATAATAGAATATGGAAGGTGTATCCACCACCTATCTATACATATAGGGTGATGTAAACAATAAATTTTGGCAAACTTGTGCTTTTTGCAGGTGTGTGACAACGGCAAACGATTGACAACTTTATCGGAGAATTTTGTTGTCAGACTTCAAAAAGTAAAACGATTGTAGTCAAAAGTATGAAATAAATAAATGTGGCAACAGATAGTGACTATTTTGTAGACAGACAAGAAAACTGAGGATGATACATGTCAGAACACGTTAGTTCAGCCTCTGTAATAGCGAGGCAACAATGAATGGCTAATCACGTTTTCCAACTTATAAAGAGGGCGAGGCGGATGCCAGGCGGGTTTGGTGGGCTGCATTAGAGAGGGTGTGCGTGCGAGATGGCATCAAATGATTCTCTCTGTCACACTCTCCGCCGCGTCACCAAACCCGTCTGAGGTGCGCCGCTTTGACTAATGAACTATCGTCTCATTATTATGAGGATGTGAAAATGCACCAAAAAATGGAATGACTAGAGAAATGTGCTTCTTTCTATTCAGACAACAAAAAATATTCGTTTTGATGTCAATGAGAAGGCAAGAATCGATTGACATCAAAAATAAGATTTTTTGTTGTCTGACTAGAAAGAAGCACATTTCTCTGGTCATGACTTGTATCATTCTCATTTTTCTTGTCTGTCAACAGTTCATTCATTAATTGCAACCACTAATATTTATTAGACACATTGACAACAATCTGTATTAAATTTGATGTCTGACTGCAATTGGGTGCGATAAAGTTGTCAATCCTTGTCACGCACCTGCAAAAAGCACAAGTTTGCCACAATTTATTGTTTACATCACCCTATATGAAGAAGGAAGAACGAAAGAGGTCAATAAAGGTATACTGTATGAATGAGCAAAATATCGATTAAGGTAGATGGGAATGATATTGGAAAGACAGTAGATATATCATTGAGTGAATTGAATAGAAAGACAAAGAAAGATAGAAAAGAAAAGAAGAAAAAGGAAATGAGAAGAAAAAAAAAGATGTAAACTGACTAGTCCACCAATGTAAGTATTTAATGTATATCGTTAGTAATTAAATAATATCTATATTTACAGATCAAGAAGATAAATTTCTTCTATATTCAATTAAATCTTCGAATTATTCAGTTTCTTCGTCTTTATTTTTCTCTTACTGGATCTAATTCTAGCTCAAGTTCTTCATTACTTAATTGTTTTATTTAATTAATGTTTATTTAAAGTCTCCGAAAGTTGAAGTTGTATGGTTCCATCTATAATAGTTCCATCTAAATCAATCTTGATCCATATGGGAGGTTTTCATAATCACTTCATTCATTATTAGTATCATTATCATAATTCAGAGTAGCTCATTGTAAACTACAAGCTACAGCTAATACTACAGTATCAAGTCTATCTTTACAATCAAATGATTCTATCAAATCAGCTAAGGTTATACTCATAACGATTAAATGAATAATGAATTGATATTGATATTAAGAATGAAAGAGTAGTTCATTCATCATCAATTCCTTCATCTTCTAATTGATCAATCTAATCAATCACAATCATGGAATATAGTCAAGGAATCAGAGAATATGAAAAAGAGAATTGATAAAAAGAAGAAGAAGAAGAGTTCTACTCATATTATAATTGATACACAACCAATTCAAGTTAAAGTTCCATAAGAAAGGTATACTGCAGTCTCTATCAATCTAATCAATATCATTGTAGGCATGGGCAATTGTCATCATACTGGCTATATTCATGCTTCTATTTCGATATATTTTACCTAGATGTCACCTAATTGTAAGATAATGAAGAGATAACCAACACCTAGATGTCACCTAATTGTAAGATAATGAAGAGATAACCCTATATCAATACATTATTATGATTTAAGAGTATCAATAAGATCTTTATCTATTCTTTCTTTCGATGGCTTACACTTATTTACAATTTAAACTATAAATGTAGATAACAATCTTTGTATGGTGAAAAAGAATGAAAAAAGGGCAAAAACAACTTCGATCACAGAAATTGTTAATATAGAATAGTATAATACCCGAATGAGATAGTTGTGGTTGTGCAAACTATTTGAGAACTCAATTAAATGAGATATCTAACTAGTAAGAAGTACATAGGACTAGAACATTAACTATATATTGTATATGAATGAATGGATAGATTGAATAGAATAGAAGACACGTGTTTGAATGAGAATAGATAGATAGATTAGATAAGATGAACCCGATTGAATCAATGAGAGAATATTTGTTGTAGACGAATACAATTAGGCATTTGCATAGACTCGGCACGTTTAAGTAGATCTGCATCATGATATAGACGGGCACGATATTTCATTGTTTCTTCTACAATCAAAATATCAATATCATTGTCATCTATCTATCTATGACTACACTATTATATCTTCTGTATAAACTGGGAACACAAATAAAAATGAAAACTAACTCTGATTTTGTTCCTTATAACAATGCATCCGTAATTGATTGATATATTCATCTTCTACTTGTTGTTCAACCTTAATTTTCACATACATCACATCAATATAAATATATAGTCTAGATAGCGAAGTCAATATCATCACCTATTTATTTTTGTTCATATAATTTTCATGTGTCGTTGCATGCGTGTGCATGTAGATAAAATATAATATATAGTTATATATAAATACAGTAAGATCTGCGAAGGTGAATGATCTACCTATTCATCATAAATTATAGTACTCAGTAAATACGGTATTAAAAATAACTATAATGAATAATAAATACCGTATCTATCCGTCCTTTGTATGCAGTCTCAAAGTCTTTCTTCACATAGTACACCACATGCAATTCACGAGTTTGTCTCCCCACTGTGTATTTACTGAAATATTTGAATATATTGTAATGATTACGAAGACAATGAAAGTAATGAAAGCATAGGTCGAATAGCTACGTTATCGGTTTTCTAAATCCGGTCAGGTTTTTCGATTTTGGTAAATTTAGCTCAAAATCCGGTCATGCTTGGTACTTTTTAACATATTTTTCGACCTATGAATGAAAGTAATGAAATATGAATAAATGAATACTTGGATTGATTGAGTGAGAATGGAGGATCTCCAACCATTAGTTGAGTGATTAGACCAAGTACAAGTATAAACAGAAGAGGAGCTAATTGAAGAAGAGGAGTAAATGTACTCTATAATGGTATTAATCAATTAATCAATATATCATTATTCAATCCATATACTAATTCATGAATCATATATGAGAGGAATCGCCAGAGGTTCGACCACCCCCCGGACATAGAAATTTCGACCCCCTGAAAAATTCAGATTAAGTACTTTGAACGATGCTCTATCGAACTGCGTTGGCCGAATTTGCATATCTGCTCTCATTTTCGAGTAGCGGTAGGTCAAAGTTGGCAGGTACGGTATTTTTGGCTCGAGTGTGCGTCAGAAAAATGATCATAACTCCGTTCAAAATAATGATAGAAATTTTTTCAAAAAAAGCATCGAAAGAGGAGATCTTGGGCAACATTTCCCAGTTGATGACGTCATTTGTCGACCATGCGCCGGTGCGGGGCGGTCGGTTTTATGAAAAAGTGACGTAACTTTCCTAATCGGAAAAAGTGCACTTTTCTTCTATGCGCGTTTTGTTGCACCCATATGTGTCTAAAAATGACCCAAGTTTCAGAGGATTTGAGAAATGGAAAAAAAGCGTTGATTTTAGTGACGCGACCTCTGCTTATTCCTTTATTTAGTGACGCGACCTCGGCTTATTCCTTTATCAAGAAACAGCAAAGGAGCTAAAATGACTCAAAAACATCCGAAAAAACATTACGAGCTCAAAATACCCATATATGACAGTTATTTGAAACACAAAATCACCAAGTTCCGAAAAATTTGTAAAAACCATATTTTGCTTTTCCACGTGGAAAAAACGTTTCAATAATGTTAATTAATCTTTATAATATTTCTTATAATGTTTTTGAACATTTATGTTTTTGGAAGTGAAGGCCTACCTGCTCTTAGAGCCGAGATTTCCGCCATCGAGATTACACGCGCGCGCCCCAACTCCGCGCGACTGCTCATCATCCGCTCTCTCACTCCCACACGCTCTTTCGTGAACAGACAGGGAGAGAAAAAAAGGAGAAGAGAGACTAACATCTGGCAACTACACGAAATGGAGATGTTAGAAAACTGAGCGAACAGAGTTCCATTTGAACAACAAAGAACGAGTGTGAGCCCCCCCCCCCCCCCAAACCTTCCTCGCTCTCTCTCTCTCTCTCTCTCTCTCTCTCTCTCTCTCTCTCTCTCTCTCTTTCTCTCTCTTCAAGGAATGATGAAGTACAATGTCAAAACTAATGTTAGATAAGATACATCTATTAGAGAAATAAGTCATAATTCAAAACAATTAACACTGAGATAACATATTACAAAGAGAAATGGATGACAAACGGATGTTTTAAAGATGTTTTTAGTTTAGTGATCGAATGAGACATAGACAAATTATATGTGTGATGGATTAACAATAATTTGTAGTAGATTACTAGCAGTGCTAGGGGGATCCATAAATTGTTTTACTTGCGAGCGTTTTATACTTTTAGCGCTCGAAGAGCATTTCGCTAGCGCGGAAGGTCGCTGCGCGTCCATCCGCCTCAATTACCCTTTGAGAAGAGATGTATTGCCATAAAATGAACGTTTTCCAGCTCAGAATGACTCAAAACAACTTGTTTCATCATTCTTAGCACGAAAAACTCCTTGGAAGACGTTTTTTGTGTCTGCGAAAATCAGCAAAAGATTTGGATCGAACCGGGGTTCGAACCCGCTCGGTGTTTTTAGAGCGGTACCTCTTTACATCGACGCCTCGAATGATTTTGCTTATTTTATTTATTTATTTATCGTACACCGCAAGGGTGTTTCAACAACTACAAAGTGTTCGAGTGCAAAACAAATATGTGACAGAATAAAATTATTAAAAGAGAGGTGGATGGGGATGGGGGGAAGGTGCGAGATCAATTGATTTACTAAACATAGTAATAGTGATAGCAATAGTAACATAGTAACATGATACAACGGATGTCTTTGTAATATGTTATCTCAGTGTTAATTGTTTTGAATTATGACTTATTTCTCTAATAAATGTATCTTATCTAACATTGGTTTTGACATTGTACTTCATCATTCCTTGAAGAGAGAGAAAGAGAGAGAGAGAGAGAGAGAGAGAGAGAGAGAGAGAGAGAGCGCGCGCGCGCGCGCGAGGAAGGTTTGGGGGGGGGGGGGTCACACTCGTTCTTTGTTGTTCAAATGGAACTCTGTTCGCTCAGTTTTCTAACATCTCCATTTCGTGTAGTTGCCATATGTTAGTCTAACTTCTCCTTTTTTCTCTCCCTGTCTGTTCACGAAAGAGCGTGAGGGAGTCATAGAGCGGATGGTGAGCAGTCGCGCGGAGTTGGGGCGCGCGCGTGTAATCTCGATGGCGGAAATCTCGGCTCTAAGAGCAGGTAGGCCTTCACTTCCAAAAACATAAATATTCAAAAACATTATAAGAAATATTATAAAGATTAATTAACATTACTGAAACGTTTTTTCCACGTGGAAAAGCAAAATATGTTTTTTTCAAATTTTGGGAACTTGGTGATTTTGTGTTTCAAATAACTGTCATATATGGGTATTTTGAGCTCGTAATGTTTTTTCGGATGTTTTTGAGTCATTTTAGCTCCTTTACTGTTTCTTGATAAAGGAATAAGCCGAGGTCGCGTCACTAAAATCAACGCTTTTTTTCCATTTCTCAAATCCTCTGAAACTTGGGTCATTTTTAGACACATATGGGTTTCTCTCCGTGTCTGTTCACGAAAGAGCGTGTGGGAGTGAGAGAGCGGATGATGAGCAGTCGCGCGGAGTTGGGGCGCGCGCGTGTAATCTCGATGGCGAATATCTCGGCTCTAAGAGCAGGTAGGCCTTCACTTCCAAAAACATAAATGTTCAAAAACATTATAAGAAATATTATAAAGATTAATTAACATTACTGATCAGTCTCGAGACGTTTTTTCCACGTGGAAAAGCAAAATATGGGTTTTTTTCAAATTTTTCGGAACTCGGTGATTTTGTGTTTCAAATAACTGTCATATATGGGTATTTTGAGATCGTAATGCTTTTTTGGATGTTTTTGAGTCATTTAAGCTCCTTTGCTGTTTCTTGATAAAGGAATAAGCCGTTTTTTCCTATGACAGGTCCGAGGTCGCGTCACTAAAATCAACGCTTTTTTTGCATTTCTCAAATCCTCTGAAACTTGGGTCATTTTTAGACACATATGGGCGCAACAAAACGCGCATAGAAGAAAAGTGCACTTTTTCCGATTAGGAAAGTTACGTCACTTTTTCATAAAACCGACCGCCCCGCACCGGCGCATGGTCGATAAATGACGTCATCAACTGGGAAATGTTGCCCAAGGTCTCCTCTTTCGATGCTTTTTTTGAAAAAATTTCTATCATTATTTTGAACGGAGTTATGATCCTTTTTCTGACGCACACTCGAGCCAAAAATACCGTACCTGCCAACTTTGACGTACCGTTACTCGAAAATGAGAGCAGATATGCAAATTCGGCCAACGCAGTTCGATAGAGCATCGTTCTAAGTACTCAATCTGAATTTTTCAGGGGGTCGAAATTTCTATGTCCGCGGACCCTCCGAAACGGTCGATTTTCTCGCGATTCCTCTCATATAATTTACTTTGCTAACACATGGACTAGCGAATTTTGTTCCCCATAAATGTTCTCTAGAAGAAGAAAAAAATGCTATGGTGAGAGCAAAAGATATATTATTTTACTAATCAATATGTCTATATGGATGATTTTTCACAGAGGAATATCACAAAAAAAGAAATAAGATAAAAAAATAGTTTTGCACTACCACATTAGTAATGTGCATTGTATAAGAAAGATGTACTTACATCACCATGTTGAGGATGATGTTGTTGTGCTTGATGGAAATGATTTCTTCTACGGAATCCATTTATATCACCATATCCACCACCAAAGAACATATTAAAGATCTCTTCAGGTGATATATCAGCTTAAATCAATTCATCATCAAGATTATTCATTCATTAATATAAATATTACCTTCAAAACCTCTTCCATAATCATATTCAAAGTAATCTCCTCTTCCTCTTCTTTCAGTTGTACCATCAGATCCATGTACATCATATGCTGCTCTCTTCTGTTTATCCGATAGAACTGCATATGCATTACCCAGAGCTACAAGTAAAACATTTACACTATGCTTAAAACAACATTTTTATCTGTTGAAACAAGGTTATATTGAGAAATAGAAAGAAATATAATATCGATATTTTCAATACCAGGGAAGAGCAAATTGTTTTATAATAAAAAAATGACCTTTGAAAGCTTCAGTAGCATGAGGTGCTCTACACTTATCAGGATGAAGCTGAAGAGCCAACTTCCTATATTCTTTCTTTATCACAGCGTCAGACGCATCCTATAACATCGCTTATAGAATGTTATTCAATATATTATGCGAAAATGTACCTTTTGCACCTTTAGTATTTCATAATAATCTTTACAATGTCGAATACGTTCCACTAGAGTCACTTCTTCCTTGAAAGACAGCATTGATTATGATTGACTATCCAATAAATATATGCTAGTATGAAAGATGTGAATGAAGATACCTTTGTATAATGAACTCCCAATAGCATTCTTTCACCACTCTTTGATCGATGAGCATTACCATTTGCTTGTCTGGATGGAGAATGCTTAGGTGTGGAAGATTTCGTTTCTTCTATAAAAAAATGAGAATATCGCTAACAAAAGACTGATAAGAACTAACGTGTGTTATTAGTACGCGTTGGTTTCCGACTCCGAACGTTTGTTTCATCATAATGATCATCATGAGCATAACTACGGTCAGCGGATGGAGAATCAGATGAAGATTGAGACGATCCCATTGATTTGACTTTCTTCATCAGAACTGGAATCATACAAAATATTATGGAAAGAAATTGTATTAAAATGTACATGATATATCCTGATTCGGATCCATCTTCTTTGCCTTATTTAACATTCGCTCTGCTTTTCCAAAATCTCCATCCTTGAGAGCTTGTCGAGCCTTGTCCATACACAACAAGGACTCGGCTTTATTAGCATCAATGGTCATTTGGAACTGCTCTCAATGACCACACCCGACACCTAAAATACATTCAAAAGTGATAGAAGAGATATAGATGACCAAACGATGATATCAACTACACAAAAAAATCAAACACCTTTATCATATATCAAAGAGTAATAAAACAAAGAAAGATGTCGATAATGCCGAGTTAGCACTCACAATGCCTTTTTCTCTGTGCTCTCTCCATCAAATCCATTTTCAATAGCAGATACTCAGCCAACAACCTTCCATCTACGCAGCCAATCTGGACTAGTCTTGGATCTCGAGCCTTTTTTCAATAAAGATACGTTAATATTTATTTAATACATTTTTGTATTATCTGAAAATGCTTTAAACATCTGCATCTTCGTGATAGTAATTCCTAAACCTACCCAAACTATGTTCATCGAAACTACCTGATCCAGATCTAGATTTTTCCAGTGCACTGCAGTGATCGCCATTTTCATAACCGTCTGGTGATTGTCGCCGTCTTCCACTATTTAGTATATGATACTTTGAAACTCCGCCTTCCAGTTTTTCCAATATCATACAATGAGCTCGTCTGCTGCAGACTCTAAAAAGGTTTGATCATTCCTTATTGTATTGTTCATTACGAACTCACGGATCGTAATGTATCGTAGCACAAAGTTTCTTATTGCTGTTATATGTTATATACAATATTTATCATCTGAAGAAATCATCCATGGATGAGTCCTTTGTGGACCGACGAAGGAGAGATGCAGTTGAAATTTAAAAAAAAAATCTAGCAACGGAGTACACAGTACCCGATTTTTTTAATCATGCCCATAGTTAGTTAGTAATTTTGCCTACCCCATATCAACCATCATATTTCAACAGAATGAGTCACAGCCAAGGATATACATCTCCAGATAAACAAAATAGCATTAATTGAAAACAAAACAAGTTGAGCTCACTTGAAGCGTTTTGAAACTTTCAAAAAGTTATTTATAAAAATATTCAATGGAGTAAGAAACTTTACGGTTCGATATCTCTGCAATTCCCAATATAAATCGCCCAATTTAAGCGTAAGAGAACAAAACGAGGAAACACTGCTGCTTCAAATCCACCCAAAAGTGATCAGAATGTTAGTGGTCAACCTGAGCGCCCGAACAAGTCAGTTGAATAATTTATGATTTTAAACGATGCATCCTCTTGTAAATATCTAGTATTTTTGAGAGTTTTGGACTTGCTAGCCCAACTTGCCGCTGCACAAGGACATCCCAATGTGCCATCCACTTCAAATAGTCAACAGACATATCAAGATAACTGTAAAGGGAAAGATACAAAGAAGGAAACATTAAAGGTACTCATTACGATCTGAATATTACTATATATTATAATATTTGAGAGAGGCAAGGATAGTAGTGTCGCTGCAAGAATGGTCGCTAGTAATAAAAGTGTCGTTTTTAATACCTCTAATCACAAATCAAGAGATCGAAAATTCTCGGTATGTATTGAAGCTTCTGAGCATATTTATTCGATTAGTTTTTAGCAGAATAATAACATTACTGAAGCGGTGTCTAAAGGTCCTAAGATCCCTGAAGATGTTCTGGATAATATATCTTTCCGTTTTATTATGAATATTCCAGACAGTGAGGTTTGGTCGTTTTATTTGATTGTTTACCGTAATAAATGTTTCTTCGTAGCGTCTCGATGAGACTAGAATCTGTTTTCAAATAGAACTAGCACATTGGTTCTATATTGACTTCTATGTAAATCAAGAAGGACGAGAAGATTGTCACAATATCAGTATGAGAGACTTTCTTAAGTCAGTCTTACTTATCTATTCCGTGAATATTAAATTGTATCTTGCAGACAAATATTCGCTCACAATGACTTTCTCAGAGTGATGTATCATAAAGCTGATAAGGTAGAAGAGTATTGGTTGACGATTATATAGTATTTATCATATATTTCTTTATTAGATTGTTGATGATTGGAGAGATTATAAATCAACTGTACCCACATACGGAGGAATTTTATTAGATCCTTCACTCAATCATGTTCTATTAGTTCAGGGATACTATTCCAACAAAAACAGTTGGGGATTCCCAAAGGGAAAGGTATACTGTAGCATTATCGATTGATTGATTGATTAACAATAATATTGATTAGGTAAATGAATCAGAAGCTCCGCGTGAATGTGCTGTGAGAGAAGTTCGAGAAGAAACTGGATTTGATTTTGGTGAACATTCAAATGGAAATGAACATAGAATTCAGGTTTTACAACACATTTTGTGTTCTATTCATTTAAATTAATCTCGATTTAAGAAGTTCATAAATGATACAATGATAAGACTGTATATAGTGAAGGATGTTCCCATAAATTATAATTTCTCTCCTCAAACTAGATGTGAAATCAGGTATTGTTAGACATATTCATCTTACAATTGTACATTTATATTATTATAGACAAATGAAATGGTTTAATATCTGGGATCTTCCATTAGATCGAACAGATCAAGTTGCTTCTAATAAAGGATTTCCTGCTAGGAACTTCTATGGAGTATATCCATTTGTTCAAGATATACAAGTAATATACTATATCAATCTATATCCATTTTGTTTCTCTATCGTACGATATCTTAATGATGAGCACAAACTTCGAGAATAATGAATTCACAAATTTATCCGTAGTAACGTTCACGCACACGATCTCAAGAAACGTATTCTAATACGATTTTCAGTTTTAGTGTGATGTTAAAAAATAGCGTAACCTGAGTCGGTTGATGAGCCTGTAAATGGAATGGTTGTTTATTTTAGAACTATGTGCGTCGTGAACAAGTTAAAAGAGATAAAGACAAGGAAGAAATAAAGAATGAATCAAAGAATATTGTACCTTCATTAGGAAGTGGAAAGAAATCAAGTGCTTTCACTAAAGTTGAGAAGAAATCTCCTAGTGAAAAGAAATGGATGGAATTTGTGAATAATGAAAGTGATAGAGTATTATCATCTATGGATACATCTAATGATAATAGTATACATACTCCTAAAGATACATTATTCAAGTATGTCATACTTATTTATTTATTTATTTATTATAAAGATATAATATATTATATTTATAGACCTCTACCAGATAGTGGAAATGGTCCTGGAGGTGCTCCACCTGGTAGTCATCTTGCACATATTCTTGCTAATTCATCTCAAAGTAATATTTATATCATATTATTAAATGTAATATTATGATCTCTATAATATAGACTCAACTCCTCGTAATCCTTCTATATCATCTACAGCTCTAGCTCATCCTCTTCCTATTCGTATTCCATCTGATAGACCTGTGTATATTGCACCTAAAGAGGTACGGTAGTCAAATGATGAGTGACATAGATAATGTCAAGGGTTACTGTAGGTTCATCTTGAGAAGAAAGTTGTAGAAAGTATTCCATCATCTGTATGGGCATCAGTTCCTTCAACTTCTTTTTCTGTTAGTCAAATCGAAGATGTTCTCAATCGAATGTTATTCAATTGTATGTGTCATATATCTATATTATTAGTTTTTTTTTGTATGTATATCGTATACGTTATGTTTCAGCAGTTGGAGAAGGTGGTGAATGTGATATTAGTGAACATATGGAAAGAGATTCTAGTATAGATGGAGATGAAGAAATCAAAGGATGTATTCCCTCATATTCTCAAGGTATTTACGTATTTGTCTATATGTCGTAACTTGATTGCTTTATCTTCCCCCAATCATATTTATCATCGTCTTCATCATCATCATATTCATTCCTTTTTTCAGGACCGGAAATGACTTTACCTCTAATGGATATGGTACATGTGTCATCAACTACAAGTAAATGGTTAGATAATGAAAGAGGAGGTGGACCATCATCATCTCATTCTATATCATTTATTCATAATCATCCATCCTTTTATCCTTTTCCTTCTTCTTCATCATCTCCACATATTCGTATTGAAATGTGTTCAGCTTGGAATAACTTCAAGGTATCATGTATTTAACTATTCTATATTCATATCGATCAATCTTTATATTTGTTTTCATAATATTTGTTTCAGTTGAACGGTGATTCTATCTTGGAAGGAGTTCCAGCATATTATATATAATGTCTCATCTATTCATACTTTACATTAATCATCTGTCAATAGCTTCTTTGTATATGTTGCACTAATCATAATTTAATCATCTTCTTTAATCCTTTGTTTATTCTATGCTAAAACTAATCAACTATTCTTTACTCTTCTTTTGTCGTAAATGATCTTTGATCTTAAAATGTTAATAGTGCTCACTTATCAACTTGATGTTATATTTCTTCTCATGTAATATATAGTATATAGCACAGGTATTGTGTATGACATGTGTAAGTCTAGTCGAATGATTGTATTTTGAGAGCAATTACATTAATGTTTACAAAGTAAATGAATAAAGTGTTGTGAATGATGAATATTCGTAATGAGTATATATGAATGAAAGATGGACGACCATTTCCGTTATAAATCATCATCCTTGACTCTTGTTATGAGTCTCTTACATGAGAGTTATATCGACTATTCTTCTGCATAGTCAATATAAGATTACCAATTATATCATATAGAATACTCCATGATCGAGCTGTTTCTGATGGTAAATTACCTCCCATACACAGCTTCAATACTTCTAATAGTTCAGGAACCATATTCTCAAAGTAATATCATTCTTTCAAAGAACATATACATTAATGACTGACCTCTATATGATATTTCTTGATTCCCCATTTAGCATGAGATTGAGATATCTTAAGAACTGCTTCTCCTAATTTCTTATCATCATCTAATGAATCAACGATATACTGTAGATAAAAGTATTGATAGATGAACTGTTATAGGAATGAATTGATAGATGAACTATCAACTTACACGTAATCCACCCATGTACACCTTAGCATGGTTCTTTAACCCATCTGAACTAATCAAAGCAGAATCTGGAATCTCACGGAAATTGGGCCAGATGTTCTTGTAATGGGGAAATTCGGCAAACAAACTAAATGTGAAGAATCGATAGATGAATGAGAAAATGAATGAATACCGTATGAAGATTCCAAGACCATTCTTATTCGCTTCTCTTTTCATAAACTCAAAACTATCTCTGATCATCTTTCGACGTTCTTTATCTAGACGACTAGTCTCAGACGCAACCAGAGATTCCATCGTATCAAGTCAAAGTGTGAAGGGAAGGAAGCTAATTCAACTGCTTTCATCGCTTTTCCCTTCCCATTTATTCTGATGCATTAGTGTTTATCAGATAGAGATGGACGAAAAGATGAACAACCATTAACAACTCATACAATAAATAGAGAAACAACTTGTCGACATAATCAGAATTGAAATTCTACATTAGGAAAATATAATATATATGTACGAAAAGAACGAATGTAAGAAGACAGGGAAGGAAGGAAGAGATCGTGGACCAAAAACATTATTCGAAGAAGGTTGCGTGGATTGAATCTAAGCACGCATAGGGGCTCCACCAGGTCTTGACATACCACGAGGTGCTCCTCTAGGTGCACCACGGAATGATGTTCCTCTTCCACCCCCACGAGGTCCTCCACGTCCTCGAACTGGTGGTCCACCATCTCCAAGACCCATACCAATAGCTCCCTCAAATTAAATAACTCATCCTTCCTTTCAAAATAAAAATGAAGATAGTAAGCGAAGACTGTACCTTCTGCGCCCTTCCAATGTTCTTGAACATAGGGGCATTCTTCAGCATATCAGGAAGAACCATAAAGCGGATCTTAGATCCTCTCACAAAGACATTCTCCAATTGATGAGTTCTTCCATCTCTATATGTCACACATACATCAGACATTTGGCAGTTCATGTTGTCTTCAGCCTCAATCAACTTTCCGCGATATACTTCGCCTGAAATAATCTGCTTTTAAAAAAAGTAGAAAGTCTAATTTGAAATGTGTGCAGGCGTTGATTAGACATGATAACAGCTAAACATTTACTCACTACCTTGTTATATAATTGAGCTTCACTTCTTCTACCTACTCATTTCTATGAATGTCTGTGTTTGAAACTCTGTACATTGTTTATCAATTCATGCAGAAATAAGCACATTCCATCAGCAAGGTTTCGTCAACACTCCACAAGGAGCGTTAAAAATGTAAGTAACATCTTGGAGCGATCAAAGATTTGAAATCTTAGCGTTAATGATTAGCTAGGGTCGAACTAGATCAAAGATCAGTCATTCGGTAACCATAGTTTAGCCATCGGAATCACTAAACTACGTTGTCCCAGTTACCTGAGCATTCCGATTACCTAAATCTGTTCAAAGGCTCCAATCCAACTCTGGGCTTGCTAATGTTATTATTGCTAGTATTGCTAATGATTACTTAACATCGAGTACCTGTCACTGTTTCTAGTGTGACGATGTGGCCTTCGGCCTCGTGAAGAATCTTGATGGGTACTCCTACCGAGGTCATCTTAAATTATGTATTTAGAAGATTGACGGTGAATTACGAGGACACGAATGTTAAAAAAATTGTTTAAAAATTTATTTTTAGCAATTTAGCTTCGAACGTTTCGAATATTTCTGGCACAATGCCAGACTAAACGTCGTAAGTTTGGTAATCATCAGAAGTTATTCAGATAGCCACTTTCTATCGTATATATATATTTTAATACACTACGTTGTACGAACGTGAACTGACTTTCAGTTTGTTGTTATAATTTGTGTTTCTTCGTTTTTGTTACTAAAATCAAGTTTAAATAAAACTATGTGGTGCTTGCAGAATGCCTGAATCGTTAGCAAACCGGAGAAAGAGAGTCAGTTCATTGCGATTAAGAAGGTTAACACAGGCATATCTCACTCCAATTGATGAAGTTAAAGATTCGACAGTTCATAAGATCGATGAAATCTATGCCATCAGTAAGTTCCATGTTTGTAAGTCTTTTATTTTATTCTTTCTCAGCACAAGATCTAATTCTGAACTATCAAAGTGTAACAAGTGGATTATTTCCTCGATATTCCAAAGAAACGTCGGTTGGATATGTGAAAGACAGTATCTACAGTGCTATCGCATGCTGGGCTTGTTCCATTGCTTACAAGTACTTAACATCAATTGTATGATTACGCATATACGCATATTTAGACGAATGGATGATGATAGAGGTAGACAGACTGAATTGAGACAATCTGCTGTGAAGACAATGAGAGGTATTTTATTCTCATGGATGCAACAGGTTGATACGGTAATACTGTATATCTTGAATACAGTTATCGATTTGTATTGATTTCAGTTAAATACGTTCAAAAATAATAATCTCCCACAATATGCTCTACATGCTCGATTTAATCTAGATACAGGTCTTTGTCTCGAATCGCCATCTGATCAAGTAACATTTATTTTAATCTTTCAATTCTAAGTTAATTTAATATGGATTACACGTTTTTGAGGAATATGGCCATCTTCAAATGGATCTAATTGCTCTATACCTTCTAGCGTTAGTTAATATGATATCTGCTGGAGCTAAGGTTGATCTTTGATCTCTGATCTTTAATCTCTCAATTTACATATTTTAGATAATCTTTACACATGAAGAAGTGTGCTTCGTTCAGAATTTAGTATTCTATATAGAAAGAACATACCGTACTCCGGACTTTGGAATGTGGGAAAGAGGGACAAGGTACAGTATCCATCACTTATTAATTATATTATTATTGTAAAATAGATATAATCGTGGTCATCCTGAATTGCACGCATCATCTCTCGGAATGGTGAAAGCAGCACTTGAAGCAATTAATGGGTTTGTATCGATTACCGTAATCTTTCATTCATTATTTCGTGTTAAGATTCAACTTATATGGATCAAGTGGTACGAGTGCATCTGTCATCTATGTTGATATCGATGGTCACAATAGAAATCGTACTACATTTGAGACTATTCTTCCTCGTGAAAGCAATTCTAAGGTAATCAATAATAGTACAATCATATCATACCGTACCCCTAATCGATTCTTTTTAGAATACAGACTCTGCTCTTCTAATTACAGTAGGATGGCCTGCATTTGCTACCCATGATAAATTGACATTTGAGAAGACTGTACATAAGTGTATTAGACATTTGGAAGGAAAATATGGAATGAAGAGGTTAGAATCTTTCTATCATATAATCTATTCTAATGATTACATTTGTAGATTTCTTCGTGATGGTTATCGTACTGAATTAGAAGATACAACAACTCCATATTATGAAGAACATGAAACATTCAAATATGATAGTATTGAATGTCAATTCCCTTCATTTTTTGCTTATATTGCTATTACTGGTATGATTATTTGTCAGAATCAACAAAGATTATTAATCACTTCAGCTAAATTACGAGGAGATGAACAGATCTATGAAACGTATTGGAATAAATTGGAAGGACTTCTTTTGACCGATTCGTCAGGTTTGATTACTGAGACTCGTACACGAAATGGATTGATTATTTTGTAGTTTCGGGTGGATTCATTCTTCCAGAATGTTATTATGTAGATGAAGTAAATGCAGAAGAGGAAAAGAAACATCCAGGATCGACTGATATGGATCCTGTATTCTATTCTATTCTATTCTATTCTATTTATATTCTTCAATATCATAGGTGTCACCATCAGAATTTGGTCATCATTTATGGAGTAATGCAATGTATATACTTCTTCTTCTATTACATAATAATGTAATTCATCCGAGTGATATTGATCCAATCAATAGACGAATGCCTGCTAGTCATCGACCTAAGTTCCTCAATAAACATTCTGCCTTTCAGGTATACTCTTTTTGTTAAACTATACAATTTATCGATTTTTCATTTGAGGGTAGTATGGATGGAACTGATCCTGTAGTGCAGATTGCTATCCTTTCTGAATCCTCTCGACTACAAGTATATTGATTTATTGATTGATGCGATAATTGATTATATGTTTTAGTCAATGTTATCAACATATGGTATTCCATCTCAAACTCCTCATGAAGTGGAACCAATTCAGATATGGCCAAGTGCAAGGATGGTTAAAGTAATCATTAATCATTATACATTAATCTTAATCATACATTGTTAAGGTATTTGAATGTCTTGGTCGTGATAAAAGACTTGGTTTATCTGGAAGACCTCCAAGACCTTTCGGACCTCTCGGAACATCTAAGGTATTTATTTTATTTATGAAAAATAATTATTGAACTGGATAAATAATTTTAATAATTGATGTTGAGGTATTCCGTGTCTTTGGAGATACAATACTATGTTATCCTCTTCTATTTGAAGTAAAAGACTTCTATCTATCATCTGATCCAGCTGTTCTTATT
The DNA here is from genome assembly GCA_943737045.1 of Parapristionchus giblindavisi. Taxonomy (NCBI): domain Eukaryota; kingdom Metazoa; phylum Nematoda; class Chromadorea; order Rhabditida; family Diplogasteridae; genus Parapristionchus; species Parapristionchus giblindavisi. Next base: position 39,996 of record CALSFV010000143.1, on the reverse strand, counting down.
GATAACATCAAGGTATTCCTCATACGATAAGTAGTTGTATAATATTATTATTGAAGAGAGATATCGAATTTGTTGCTCGTAGATGGAAATTAGATGGAAGACCTACAATGTGTATTGTATTAAGAGAAGAAAATGTAGCTGGTATATATTGATATAATATATGATAATGATTATATATTGATTGAATTGTAAGGTGAATATCTGGATCATATTCTTGATCTTCTTGTTCAACTCAAGAATGGATATGTTAATGGTATTAGAGTTAGATTGGGTAGAGTTCATGTAAGTATTTTGATAAGTTCATTAAATGACTCCGGACAAGAATACGCTATAGGGGAAGTATTATTTCTGTTTAGCAACTACTTAATTCATCATGTATTGAACATGTGGATTTTGCTTCTTCTGATGATGTAGACTTTGATGTATCTCCTCTTGAAGAAAATGAAGTATGTATATATCTAATATATTCATATATGATTATTGATTGAAGGGAGGTCAAACATTCACTTCTCATATTTCACTCAAAGAAGGAACTGATGAAGAAATTCATGAATCACACTTTCAGTTAGTTCTATCCATTATAATCCAATCAATATTTACTTACAGTAATCATTCTGATAATGAATTAATCGATATAATCAAAAAGGATAGTTGTGATTGTCCTCGTTCTACTGCATTTGCTATATGGATAATGATAAAAAGGAAAGGACTTCAATTTGTAGTTAATGATCGTAAGATTATATTGATTGATGATAATGAATTGATAATATTGAAGAAAGTTTATCATATCAATTGGATCGATTATATAGACGTGCTTGTGCCATTAGATCGTGGTGGTTAGTCAGATATTGTGCTGGAAGATTGAGGAAGAATATGAATAGTCTTGCACCTGGTATCACTAGTATGTTAGTTAGAGGAAAACAGGTATCAATATCAATATATTGATTAATGAATTAATTATTGATTGATTAATTGTAGATAACATTAGGAGATCGTAGAGTAAAGGAGGTTACATTGAATAAACCTCAAACTCCAATTGAAATTGTTCATCTTTTATTCTCTTCTTGTCCTGAAGATGAGCCTCAAGCTGCTGTTATGCAACAAGAATTGATTATTGCTTGTGCTGATCTCGTAAGTTATCGATCGATGTACCATAATCGATCGATTGATTCTTCGTTTTAAGATTACTCAGAATCCAGGAGCATTTGATGGAGTTCTTACAATTCGTTTATCATGGTTACAAGAGGCCATTAAACTTCTTCTACAAGTATGATAGATACCGTAATCTCTTGTATTCATATTCTTCCTTTAAGTATGTTCGTACATGTGATCTAGTTGGAACTCCTCGATCATCATTTATGTCATCTCCATCTACTCCTTCTTCAACTGGAATACCAACTGGTATCTATCTATCTATTCTATTCTTCATACAATATCATCATAGGTCGAAAAGTATGTTACAAAGTACCAAGCCTGACCGGATTTTGAGCCAAACTTTCACAAAAATCGGAAAACCTGACCGGATTTTGAGCCAAAATTTCACAAAAATCGGAATATCTAACCGGATTTTGAGCCAAATTAGCCAAAAATCGAAAAACCTTACCGGATTTTGAAAATCGATAACCTAGCTATTCGACCTATGAATATCATTATATACATATTGTATTCATTAAGCTCATCACACTTCATTGGAAGAAATCCTCAAAAGTATGATAATAGTGTTAATAATGATAGTGATGAAGTGATTAAGTCATCATATCATATTCAATTATAATAACTCTCGAGTCATTATCATTATCAATCTAATCGAGTGATAAGAAAGTCACAAATCTAACTTTTAGAGTTTTCGCTCACTAAACTCGCTTTGAATTGTCTAAAAGTTCTTATTAATTTAAATACTATTAAAATAATATTATGAATTGGTATGAAAGAGTGAATATAATAGTTAGTATATTGATATACTCTATAATGATCTATATATTGATTAGGTGTTAGGAAGTACGATATCTACGATCTATCTCCTACTATCATTAAAGATGTTGTCAATGCACTTATGACTAGAGAACATTGGCATCTATTGTAAGTCAATCTATATTCATTTTTTTATAGTCAATCAATATTTTCGATCAATTCTTGTGGGTCATCATCTTCACTCATTCATCATCATTCATTTATTATGAGGGGAAAAATGATAATGTTTATTGTGGACTTTTAAGTATATTATTGATTTTTTATTCGATCTCATTATTGATTCATTATGGGTCAATCAACGATTCGATAATATTTAATTCGAGTACATCAATCATTCGAAATAATAATATTTACTGGAAAAAAAACAAAAAAATCGATAATATGGCTTTACTCACCAAAATCAATCGCTCTTGAAAATTATTCAATATTATAATTTTGTTATGCGGTGTTACATTCTCAAAATGGGCGCACGCTGTATATCCGTTTCGGGAAACGTCTCAGTCAACATGAAATTTGATGTGTTCCGAATCCCGAGTGGAAAACCCTGATGGGTCATGAAATCACTGTAAAAGGTTACAGTAGTCAACCACTATTGATCCATAGTTACGGTAACTTCTTACTGTAACCAAATTGTCAGTTAGGGTTTTCCACTTGAGACCCAATACATTCCAAAATTCAAGTTAACGGACACGTATACTAATGTAACACGATTTCAGATGACGGCGTGCGCCCGTTTCGTAAACGTTTCCGCATTATGAGAATTAGTCGATGATATTTATTTCGAAACGCTCAATATTATCGATTAAAAAGTTTTCTTTTTAGCGATTTATTGTGTGTGGATCAATCATAGGTCGAAAAGTGTTTTACAAACTACGATGCCTGACCGCATTTGGGAGTTTTTTTTAAATACTTGACCGCATATGATTATGAGCCGAAAATTCCCGAAAAATCAAAAAAAACCTGACCGCATTTTGAAAATGTGTAACGTAGCTATTCGACCTATGCGATCAATATTATCGATTTGCTGTGAGAACCAGTCGATCATATTTATTGCGAAACAATCAATATTATTGATTTAAGAACGCATCATTTTTTTAAATATTTATTGTCAAACAATCAATATTATCGATTAAAAATCCATCTTTTATCTATTTGTCATGTGGCAAACGATAAGTCGATATTATAATATTTACTGAAACACAAAGGTCTATATTATTGATTTACTCATCTAAAATCGATTGCTTTATTACGAATCACTTAATATTACTGATTTATTGGGAAGCTATAGATATTATTGATTTGTTGTGTGACTTAATCTACATTATCTATTGCTATATGTCATGATGATAGATATTTAGATCAAATCTTCAAACTCGTCGTTTGAATGGATCATTGAATCGAATGCCACCTAACTTCTATGATAGAGTATGGGCAATACTTGAGAGATCAAAAGGAGGAATCGTAATAGCTGGTCAATTCCTTCCTCAAGTATATATTTCATTCAATCTTATGTGTAAATATGAAATGATAAGATTTGATGAACTAGACTAAGTTGGAATTAAGAATAGATGATATGATGTAATACATGTCATCATATTCATAGAATATCTACTCTCATGTATTCTCTTATTTTCACTATCTACCATTTTGTCTTCATTCGTTTTAATCTTCTTTGAATGATGGAATAGATGAAAGAGTGGGAACATATCTTATATCTTATAATTCCTTCTATCATCCTACAAAATATCATCCATATTCTACACTTTTGTTACTAGATTGAAGAGAATTAATGCCATACGCAAGTAGAATCAAGATATTATATATATATTTATAGTTGTATAATCCTTTTTTTCCTTCAAATAGATTTGATACTACATAAGAGATGATAGATCACATAGATGATTACGAAATAAATGAAAGATATTATTGATTATATGAATGAATTCATATGATTTCAGCAACCAACTCTATCAGACATGACACAATTCGAATTGAACTTTGCATATAAGATCGAAGAACTGATGAGTATGATAAGTCATCCTGAATATCGTCAACTTCTTGTTGAGGTATCAATATATATTGCATTGATTCATTCATTATCATATTCTGTTCTTTATTCAGTTATTATGTATAATTGCAACTATACTAGAAAGGAATCCCGAGGTTGCATTCAATGAGAAAATGGATTGTGAACTTGTAAGTATATTATATATGTAGTCTATTGGCTTCTCGTCCTTTAACACTTGCAAATATATGAATGATTTCCATTAACTTCTAATGTAATATGATATCTTCACCATCTTTGCTCTCTCTCATTTTATCCACAATCTCTTCTATCTCTATTACAAATTAAAATAAAAATAGCGTTAGGCTAAAATTATGGTGTGATGTGTTAGAGTTAAGTTACAATATGGAATAACAGTTCAATGAAACTATTTAAAATATATAAATATGTAAATTGCAGATCATAAAAAAAGCCTTTAATCTATATGCAGATCAAGAAGGAATTATAGATAGAAATGATCTTAAACCTTTCTATCAATTAGAAAATGTTAATATGAAAACATCCACAGCTACTTATCTTACAAAGGTACTGTATATTATTGATTGAATAATATATATGAACCATCTTTATCCCCCCCCCTCATATCTCTCTCTCTTTCTCTCTCCCTCTCTCTTCTGTCTGTCTATGATCATCATCATCGTTTTCATATGAATCCGGTGATTATGATAATCTCTTCTCTCATATCTCTCATGTACATGAAAAGAGAAGCTCTTGAATTGAAATACGTAGATGATGATGAAATGATCAATGACGTTACTTTATCTCAAATGAATTACAGGCAATTGTTGAATTGATTCTTAATAGTCGACATATTCATAAGGAATTTGATATTGTAGGAAAGAAGAAAAGAGCTGATAGTCCTCTTATTGATAATGAAAAGTCTTGTCATGTATCATAATAAGATCAAGTGTAGTGTACTGTAGCATACAATCTATTCATAATATTAATAGATTTTCATTCATTTCTATAGTATTTTTATATCTTAGTATTACTGTAGACTGTCATAAATTAGTAGCCATATAGATTTATGTACGCGTAAATATAATAACAAATACATTTATTGATCGATAAATTGTATAATCCCCATAGGGGTTACATGATGAAACATCCATTACAGGGATATAAAATGATGCCATATCGGGGCATATTGTTAGTCAATATGGTGAATTTAGTGTAGTTAGTGATCCCAGAAGGAATATCATTTGATTCACGTCATACGGTAATGTCTAAATCATAAGTATATTCATATTCATTCATTGATATAGATTATTTATGTACCTCGTATAGACTATATGGTTGAGTATTATTCATCAGAACCTTTGTATTGATTGTGAATGCACTGAAATAATATAAGATTACAGTAGTCAAAGATAGAATATATACCTTGGAGCCATTAAACGTGCGAATAAATCATTGATAGATTGAATATCGATTGGTAGATTAGGAGATAGATTAGGTGGAGATGGAGATGATTCAGTAGATGAACATGAATCATTTGATGATGGAGATATTGATTGATCATTATGATAGTTAACTACTGTACCACCTTAATCTATTCATTCATTGAGTATACTTTGATTGTATTTCAACCTGGAGAACATCTTCCATTCCTAGGTAATATTCTTAGTCTAAGATTTCCATTTTTACTCTTGACAGTCTTGATTAGAGCAGTCTTTGTTTGAGGAGCACGATGACGGAATCGACGAACCAATGCACTTGCACGTAGACTCATTACAGATGAACACTTAATTGGATACTGTAGAATGAAAGAATCGTGATGAGAGACACTTACAGTATGACAGACACATTGATTAAATGGACAATAAGGTGCATGACCTTTGAGAGGAACAATCATACCATGTCCCTCACATTTACGACAAGTAAGTTGTTTCACTGAAATGAATAGAAGATAAAGTTGAAGAGAAGATGAAGACTTACTCGTGTATAGATAAGATGATAGAGACTTCACTGAGATGAAGATGAAGGAATAGAAGATATACATTAGAAGCCATAAGATGAGAATGGGAGGAGTTTATTAGAATGTCAATTCATAAACTCCGGATATGAAGGAATGAAGAGACATCCTCTAACCAATTACAATATGTCTTTCCATTCAAATGACTCATTCCTATGTAGACATAATACACATTGAGATATTATCATTTATGATCCTTGTAGTATCAGTATAGTATATTTACTACAAATAAAACCATAAATGAACATAATCGATAACTCGTTCAATCAATAACATGCAATATTGTACGGTATGTCGGGGATATAATTCAATCCCGTATTAAGAAATGGGAGAGGTCTAGACAATTCATTCTCGTTAGATAGATATTTAAATGATATGAAAGAATGGATTGAATAGAATAAATAACAATTGAATCAGGTATGACCAGGTACGTATATTCGAGTAGAGCTAATATATAGATATGAATCAATTACATTCGAGTTTGCATTCCACCATTGATTGATACTGTCTCTCCTGTCATATAGGATGCTTCATCTGATACCTTAATAATCAATCAATATAGTCAAGTATACGGTTAATAAGACATAATGCCGATAAATGGATCTTTAAGTTTCGCAGATTCAAAAAAAGCAGATTCGTTCTTATACTTGTATTACCAAGTTACTTGAATGGACAAATCACTCAGGGATGAAAGAATAAGACATTGTGACAAAGTTCCCCTGCACCCGGATTTACTCTTTTGCACTGATTTGATAAGGTATTTATAGTATATTGGATACTGTAGAATGACAAACCAAGAAGGATACGGTATCTGCACATTCATCAGCTTCCCCAAATCGATTAAGTGGAATAGACTGAAGGAATGAGGAGCTCTTATCTTCATTATCAAATAAAACACGAGAGAAATCTGTCTGAATAATTCCTGAAAACGAAAATTATCATTTAAAAACCGTTACGTATTCATTCAAATCATGAAGATATAACACAATTATCAACTCACATATTAAAATGCAACTATACATATAATATGATAATATTGTCTGATAGAATAACTAACCAGGAGCAATGGCGTTCACTCGAATGTTACGGTGAGAAAGAGACTAAAAAGATAAAAGTAAGTATGATAAATGGAAGAATATAATGAGAATATAAAAAAAGATATGAATGAACCTGTGATAGTGCCTTATTCATTCCAATTAGAGCAGCTTTCATAACTGAATATGCACCTAGACCAGCAATTGGGGAGAATCCAGCGATAGATGAGACAAATACTACCGACCCTCTCAATAATCATACTATTAATTAATATCACTTTTAAATTTGAATTTAAATATATCATACATTTTCGGTAACCTCGCCTTTATTTTTATATAGTGGGTCGATTTTCGAAATAAGGTGGATCAGTTTAGAAAATTCGTTATTTTTCGCTTTAAATCGTAATGTTTAGCTTTTTTTCACATCGAGTGACTGAAAAAGAGCCATATAAGGTGGCTCAATCATCGCGTTGTAAGGCCATGAAAATGTATGAAATATATGTATATTTTTAAGCGCATTACGTGCCACCGTCGTAACGGCGGAGGTTACAGTAGTGGAAGCAAGTATGGCAAACGTAACACCCAATTGCGGATGTACATTGCGTAGTTTTGAACTAGATAAATAGAAAGATAGAGAAATTTTACATTGTATTTGTAGACAAACATTGAGGCACTACTCCAGAAGCCCAGATTTGGAATGTATTGATAATGGTCTCTTACCTTCCAGTCTGTTCAAGATGTGGAACAGCTTCTTGTGTCAATTGGAGAGCAGAACGAACCTATAACAATTAGTTTACATTAGTGATACAACTCTAATAGTTCTATAAATTAACAGTTTAATAGGATTTTAAATTTAAAAAATTGAAAGTGTACATTGACTTGTAGCATCTTGTCCCATTGACTATCACTAACAGATAGAATATCACCATAATGAGGGTTCACAGCTGCATTTGAAACGAGGATATCGAGCTTACCGTATCTACAATTATATGCATTTAGACACGCACATATAATGGATTGAATGAAAAGGAACGCAATAGCATAATACAATAACTAACCTGTCAATTGTGAAATCGATAAGTTTTTTACGATCTTGATCAATACCAACATGTGCAGGTATTCCAGAAGCTTCAATTCCTTCCATTCGTAATGCAGTTACAGCTTCATCAACATTCTTTGCCTCTCTACTTGATACAACAACGGATGCTCCATCTAATCCTAATCTCTTAGCAATAGCAAATCCTATTCCTTTTGTAGATGCACTAACGACGGCTACACGGTCAGTTAGAAATTTAGTCGCTACTCCAGCCATCTCTCACCTCTGCAAAAGATGCACATTGAACAATGGTCAACAAGAGAGAATTCACGTGAATGTCATACACTACATACGGGTGCAAGATAACAAGTTTGACTGTGGTAGAGGAGGGGTCAATGATCGAACAGGATTCATGGAATGGTCAAACAAGTTTTACACCATTCTAGTAGGAATAAAACAATATATATATTACCAAAATGTATCTGATTGATGAATTCCCGATGTGTCAATGCAGGACAAAATCCAGCATAGTTCAAATTTATGTTTCAATGATCCTAGGTGTAATCTGACAAATAATAAAGGATGAAAAAGCGGAAAAAATAGATATATAATCAATAATAGACAATCGTCTTTGTAGTGTAAACCGACGATTTTTATCATAAAGTGCTAAAAACAGACTGCTATACGTAACAAGTATACAGATCAATTCATAATTTAAAAATTGTTGTTAATTGATACCACTTGTTCATTCCTTAAATGCGTGATAAATGAGCGCGGTGATGAAGTGAATTTACCCGCAAACAGAACAAGTAATATTAATAATATTTAATATTATTAATATTGAAAAGAAAGATTTTGTAGTTACTGCATTTAGTAGCTGGTAGGTGGAGCTTCGAACTTTCTAGTCAGTTTTGCTCGAATAGACGATGCTGTTGTGCAATATTTTTATTGCTTATGTTGATTGGATTGAATTTAAATAGATTTCTTATACATATATTTAGTGTTCGCCAACACAGCCGTCATGTCAAAGTTCGGAAATCTCCAGTCTGACACGGATCCAAACAGTGTTACCATCATTCGCAAACACCAACCAGCCCAGAGGGTTCTCAAATCTCAGGCTGTTTGTTGCTCATTATCTTATTTTCTTCTGTTAGAATCTTAAACTAAATTTGATATAATCATTCTTTAAGGAGATCAATGCCGCCCAACGCAGTGGAGCACAAATTGAAACCAATAGGAAGATGATGTCTGGAGGCAATCGTCAGCACTCTGCTGCCAAGAATACTGCACGGTTAGGTGTACTCTATTGATTTGGATGATCCTTTTCATAACTTTCTGTATCGTATAATGTTACAATAATGGTTTTTGTCATGCATAGACATGATTGGGTCAGTTCTAATTTTCCTCGATGGCTAATGTGCCGTATACTGTCGTAATTTCTCGTCTGTTACTATACACAAATAAGTGCTTCATCAAAATATGGCAAATTTGATCATTAAAAGTAGACTGTTCCAAATGCTATAACGCTTTAGATTGGACGAAGAGACAGAGGAACTTCATCACGAGAAAGTACCTCTCAGTCTTGGTAAGGCAATGCAACAAGCTAGACAAGCAAAAGAATGGACTCAGAAGGATCTCTCTACTGCCATCAATGAGAAACCTCAGGTATTCAAACCAGTTATGTGTACCTTGTCCTATATTTGTGTAAATGTTTAGGTTGTAACTGAATACGAAAATGGAAAGGCTGTTCCCAATCAGCAAATTCTACAGAAGATGGAGAGGGCACTTGGTGTAAAGTTGCGTGGAAAGGATATCGGACAGCCTTTGGGTGGGGGACCTAAGAAGGACAAGAAATGAAGTGATTCTTAAAGTGGTTGTAGACATAGTTGAGCATTGTTCACGTATTACTGGTATATTGTCATAATGATCTTCTGATGTCTGCAACCTATTTCAATGAGTGGTGTCTGAGGGATTTGTTTATTGTTTATCCGAGATCATTTCTTTTTTTAAATATTTTTTGACTGACTTGTACAGATAACGCTAAATTATTATCAAAATGCATAAAAAGTACAATTGACAGTCAACAAATAACAAATGATGATGATAAATGATAATGAGTAAGGTAAAAGTGGGTCGTTTCGAAATCTGGTCCTGTCACGTTTTTTCTCTAATTACTGGGATGGTTTAAACAATCAAACATTGTACATTTGGGAAGATATTAATGGAGACGAGACATTTCTTCAATAAGTTTGAGCACTTCCTCAGGATTCTTCATATCATTATCAGACACTGAAATAGCGGTGCAATGATAATAAGAATAGATGATTGATTACCTCCAGGAAGTTTGACATTAGATACTATATCAAGAGCCTTATCACGAGGAAGATCAAGTATTCCTTCTATTAGATCACCATCGATAAATCCCATCTACATAACAACATCCAATATCAATCTATAACAGGCAATCTAACCTTAGGACCATTGTATTTTTCGTTATGAAATCCTCTATAGTATACATGCTCATTCCTTAGACAATTGGTAATCTTAGATGCAATAGCCATTTCTACATCAGAGAAAAATCTAAGAGTAGAAAAAGGATATTAGATATGTTTAATTGAATATGAACTTACTTATGATAATAATCATTCAATTGTAATACAACACCAATTCCTCCTTCAACTGTTCCATATAGTAATGATTGTTGAATAGGAATACCAAGTGATTCAGTACAAGTATTTGATACAAGTGTTCCACGTCGGAATACATTTATCATCTCTCCCAAATAAAATGCTCCTGTCTCCTATATTATTAATCATATTCTATCAATAATATACAAAGTATTATAACATACAATAAGTCTCTGCCTCTCTTCTCCACCATTACTTCTATCTTTTTCTACTGAGAAAATATTTAGATTTGCATCTCCACTCACAAATGTTTCTCCATCTAAGATCTCACACGATGTTATCCAACGATTTGCAAAATGTCTGAAATACCGATTGATTGATTGATAATGCAGATTATTGATTGGTAGAGAATACACAAAGCATCGATCAGTTGAAAATGGATAATTATTGATTGATAAATAATGTATGGAGTATTGCTTGTAATGTAATACCTCGCAGATTCCTCAAGTGCACTTTCCATACTTTTATAATTAATAAGACAAAGACTTCTCATTAAATCTCCAACAATGAGTAGATCTCCCTTAAATATATTAATCGATAAAATAGTTATTATAAAGTAGGAATGATTTCACCTTAGTCTTACATGTAACAGCAGAGATGTAATTGAAGTGAGAACATTCTAATTTGAGTTCCTTTTCTATACTCCATTCAAGAAGACGAACCGAACTACAAATATAATACAAGATATATCTATTACCACTACTAATCGTCTTTCCATTCGAAATAGTACTATGGACCAGGGTTGGGATTTAACGGTATTCATCCGTTAAATTAATTTTTAACGGATTCCGTTAAAATTTTTCCGTTAAATCCGTTAAAAATAAATTTAATATTTTGAAGCAAAAAAGGTGGAAAACATGCTATTTAATATGTTTTATACTTTTAAAATTTATATTTCGAGTACTTTGTTCTCACAATAGCGTTGTACAAGTACTATATTCGAATTGATTATCGAACACACTTCACTTTCGTCACCGGCTCTTCTTCTTTAGTTTTCGCATTTTTTGCGTAATGCTTTGTATTGATTATTTTACTTTGTTTTCGGAAATGTAATGTTACTAATCCTAATATTGAATGATAAAAATGGAGAAATATCGGAATTAGTCGATTTCTACAATTTCTTTGATAATTTAACGGAATTTGGAACCGTTAATTTAACAATTTAACGGATCCGTTAAATTTTGATTTAACGCCCAACCCTGCTATGGACACATCAAAATAAGATTCATTCCATTACTTAATTGTTAGTTTAATAATAACTCCAGTCTTACAATTCAATTTTTTTAAAATCATTAATCATTTCATTAATAGCATTTAAATAAAAGTAAATGATAATGTACCTATTAATATTAGCAATAAGTTTGGATGAAAGTGTAGCAAGACAATATGGAGCTCCTTTGACTTCTTTCTCATGAATGAGACGAAGTCCATTACGATGTTCTCCTGTTTGACATTCAAATACTAGAATTCGACCCTATAATACATCAAATAATCATTATAGACGTATATTCATTCTTTCTATGAATGAGTGGTTATTTAAATATAAACATAGTGTTTGATAGTGTGATCAGAAGATGAATATCAAATGATAAGCTAACTATTTTGGGTTCAACTTCATCAGGATATATAGAAGCAGTTCCAACGATATAATATGAAGTTGGATCATCTCCAAGGGTTGTTGAGATTATTGATGTTGCATTCTGCAATTATAATCACTAACAACGATTACATTATATTATATCAATCAATAAGTTATTATCAATAATTCTAGTGAATACCTCCATATACTTCAATTCATGAGCATGTAATATCTCGAATGTATTCGCATCCAAAATCATAATGGAATGAACCTACAAAAGAATATTTTTAATATGACTAATAAAGGGGTGAAATGATAACCTCAGAATCATGATCATCTTTATCCTTACTAGTAGATGGTTTACTAGTAGATGATGTAGAGGCTAGACGAGAACATGATACACGTGCACATCTCTATAATTCAATACCTTATCATTATTCGTCAATCAATACAATAACCACAGTATATATAATTCATCTTTTATCTATAGCTAACAAGGGAAGCACCAGTTGTGACGGAAACGATTCTGAAAGTGACCCATATGGGTGGTTAGGGTTCAGGGAGAGATGTTAAAAAGTGGTTTCTAAAGTTGCCAACCGGACCTTCCCATCGATATTTTTTTAAACAAAATTGCCTCCAAAAAACGGAAATGGTAAAAAATCTTGCGACGATGAAACAAAGAAAATAAAATTGAGGGAGTTTGTAAAAATTAGCAAAAACATTATGACGTTGAGCGGGAATCGAACCAGTGGGGTTGGTATGATGGTAAGAATTGGTATCGATTTTAAATATCGATTAGAAGGCCCGATTAACAAATTTTGAAACTACTTTTTAACATCTCTCCCTCAACCCTAACCACCCATATGGGTCGCTTTCAGAATCGTTTCCGTCACAATTGGTGCTTCCCTTGTAAGACCAACCAATTTCAGTTTTTAAAGAATTCTTTGGAGAGTATACACATGTATAGATAAATGAAAAGAATATTGTGAGAAGTAAAAGAAGAACTATTAATATAAAATGTAGTAATAAATAAAGTAATAAATGAACCTCATCTCTATAAGTAAGTACTCCAAGTGTATTAGTCTGTGATTGATATGCAATACGTGAGACATTCTCTCCCATGGATACACGACGGATATGTAACTTCTGGATATCATCTATTCTACCAATGATTAATGTTTCTCCATCTGATACAACTAATGAATTCCTATAAAATGATACATCGTTAGATCAATGAATCAATCAATATGTTTTTACCTATATGTTTGGGAGTTCAAAGAACACATTTGTGTTACCAACTTTAGATTCACATTCGAGAATACAATTTTACCTTCAATTATGAAATGAAATTGATAGATAGATGATACAGTATACCTCCAGATGAATATAATACAGCTGGTCGATCAGAACAAGCAAATACATTAGTATTTCCATTTGATTTAAATGTATGAAGTATAGTTGGTTGGGTACCAAGTGTAGCCTTCTTTCGTTCACGTAATGTATCTATATAAACAACATCCAACCAATATACATAAGGATAGATTAAGACTTACTTGTCTTTTCATCCAATATGTAATAGAATAGTGTGCCATCTCCCATAGCACACAATACATATACATTATCTTCCATTCTAATAACAAGAGTTGATCTTGCTACAACCTCATCACTCACATTCTCACGATATGTCTATATCATATCATATCAGATCAATCAATATCATGATAAATACCTCTTCCAAATCAGGAATAGTCAAAATGACGACACTCATTTCTCTCCATAAACCAATTGATGCTATTCGAGATGGACTATCAACATCTAAATATATTCCCATATATCTATTGTATACGAAAGGATGACACAAAGATAGGTGAATAAACTAACTTGTTGGATTGATATTGACACAACTAATCTGCTCATTCATTTCAATCTAAATTTAGCATATCAATTATGCACTTTATCCTCATTTATATTAAAATTGTTCGTATACATTTGAAAGATTAATCACGGATTTAATATAACAAATATATGGTACCTTCTTAACAAGAACAAATTGATTGGATTGTACTTCAAAGTAGAAAAGATGTGCACCACAAGCAATTAGAATCTATAATGATATATTTTGCTAGACAAACCTGTTTGTTGAAGTAAAATATCTATTATGCTTCACTGCGAATCAATCACAAACTGCTATGCGCTCCATAAGCCGCCATGTTCTCTAAGGTTCCTTCCTATCTGATCTGCCCAATCAATCAGAAAGGAGGGAACCCAGGGGAAGGGGAGAAGATCAAAGCACGCGCTTCCTTGCGTATGATAGACTCCCAGTTCCCCTGTTTTCTTCAGAATGCTTTCTTAGAGCGAGACACCATAGGCTGTTCGTAAAGATGGACAGCTTTATTTGTCACGAAAATAAAGGTGTCAACAATTACTGTGAAGGTACAGGGGCACCAGAACAGTATACGAGAGCGGGGTGTGATCTCAATCTGCTCGCTTCTTCTTGAGAGCACTCTGAGATCTCGTAGCCGGATTATTCTGGATACGAGATATGGAGGGCGGTATGTTTGCCCGTGTAAGCGCACGGCTGGATTCCGGAGTCTACGGAGATTTCGTGGACTTCGTCGGAGATGTCTTCGAGGAAGGGACCGCCTTGCTCGTGACGTTGCCAGCCATGGGCGTGACGCGTAAATACGCGAATAGTTGTGCTAAGGCAAGGTGAAGCCATGGGTGGGCTCTGGGTTGGGTAACTTTGTGATTGATTCGCAGTGAAGCATAATAGATATTTTACTTCAACAAACAGGTTTGTCTAGCAAAATATATCATTATACTACACTGCTCATCAATCACAAACTGCTGTTTTGTCCCACCTTGCGTTTAGTACCTTGAGCGGTATCCTTATTCTAGAGACGCTCGAATGTGGGCCCTCATTAGCCCCTTGGGAGAGCCATATTGGTAGGGATCGATAGACTTGCCTATTCTTATGAAGTCGGCCTGGGATACCCAACCATTATCACTCCTCTGAACAGAGTATAGAGACATTCCTGCTAGCTCAGTTACCCTTTTGTGGCGTAAGTGCCACCAGCATTGCTAGTTTCTTAGTGAATGAATATCTGTACAAACCCGATCCTGTAAGAGTTGGCCCATTACTCTAAGAGGGTCATAAGGAGTTGACGGGCGTAGCCGATGGATCACTTAGCCGAGAGATTCTTTGCGCATGTTAATATCTCATGATCTAACCCCACGCCAACCATCTGTAGTATGGTAGTAACGACTGCTATATGCACTACTAGAGTTGCGTAGCTTGTGCCTAGCGTGAATAGATATGAAGGATAGTTAACATTATCGGCTTTATCGGGTCTAGCCCTATGGACGTGGCCGTCCAACTTAATTCATGACGCTCATGCAAAATGATAGCGTCTTTTAGGTTCCAGTGTACCGCATGTTCATCACGGTCTGTGCCAATTGGTTATATGGACCATGATATGAGTGTACTTCCAAGAATGGAGATCATTCACGCCATCAACTGCGTTGGATGTGGGTTTCCCCGAACATCTCAGATCACTACCATCTCCTCTATGAGAGGTATAAGCAGTAATGTGGAAAGGCGGATAAGATGGGGGAACAGTGTTGCCCATCCCATCTCGATGTGAATGAGGGTCATCCACCCTCTCGGATGGTCTTGATGATCACTCATCTGGCCCGTTGGAAGGAAAAGCGAATCCAAAGCGGCCAGGCCTGTCTTTAAGTGAAGGCATTTTGTTCCTCCTTTTAGGAATTTGGAACAAGGAAAGAAGTATACACCCTTAAGGTTTAGGCTGGATTCTACCGAATATAGAGTGGGTAAAACGTGGAATCCGACGATGTCTGACTCAGTACCCATTAAGCGGATTCCCTGAAGAATCTAGACTCGTAGTCTGTGACAATGTTCTCCATAACAGGGCGGTGAGCAGCGACCAGGTATATACCTTGCTCTAGCACCCTGTTACGTATCTTTCAGTACGATTATTAGATGAGAACCACATTTGCTTAGGTAGACTACCGTCATGTCGCTTTCTCCTCGAATTGGTCCCGAATGTCAAGAACGAGGTCAATGATCGTAGGGAGAGCAGGACTGTTTCCTTTCTGTTTATATGGCAGTCCCATTCGTACACCGACCATCTGCCATAGGTACGCAAATCAGGAACTACCACCAGAACAGCCCTCGTTAGAGGCGTCTGTGTGTACTATGAATGTGATGGTTTCTGGTTCATCGATCACCTCGTGGCTACAGACATTCTAGAATTGATTCTCCCACCATTCGAGTTCACACCTTCGGACATTACTAAGGGCAAACTTCGTACGGTAACATCAATTCATTGGGTTCCGCATGTAACCCCAGCCATCGCGGTAGGTTCCTCGGCGAGGACCTAGCGTAACGAGATGATCATCGAGTATGTCAAACTCTTGATACTGAACGAGGTGTTGGGATAGGGGGGTAGATCTAGGGTACCCTATATATCAACCTAGATCTTGTCCTCTGAAACTGATATGAGGAGGAAATCATCTAGGTGTATGGTCATACGAAGCCCATGCTTCCGTAGGTACTCGGAATAGGATTCATCAACTCTCTCGGACAGAGCAACGGTAGACGTTGGAAACAAGAGGTTGTACATCGCAAGGCCATGCCAGAATTTTTCTGATTCCGGGAGAATGGGCATGACAAGATAGACATAATTTCAGATTTGTCATAACGATATCCCGACCTATCAACTCCCCAACCTTTTCTAGTCGTTCTATCTTGAAAGCGACGTAGCGGTTTAAGGTTCTATGTTGACGACTGGTCTTCTGGTAACCTCTTTCTTCGGAACGGTAAACATCCTTGATGTAAACAACTTCGAGTTCCGTGGGATCATTCTATAAGTCCCTTAGCCTGGGAGGGGCTATTCTCCTCCCTTAACACCGGATCCCCTGACTTAGTGTCCACATACCACCGCTGGGGGGGGGGTGCGAAGGGGATATGGTAACCATTAATTGTTTCCAGGACCCATGAATCAGTGGCAATCATTAACCATCATACTATCCTACCCGGTGCGGGCACGGGGGCTCCGATATTGGAATCAGGTTACTGATCGTTCTCGGTTTGCATTATTGTTCCGAGTGAGGTGTAGCTCGGCCTGTTCGGATCGTCAGACGAGGTCTGGCTGACAAACTCGTCCAGTAGGGCCGGATCAAGCACTAGCCGAAAAAGTGGCAAATAGTAAGCATACATAATGCTACCTGGTGTCTATTTAGCCAAGCTACCATTGTTGGAATGAAAACAAGTCTATTCCAGGAGGCAACGGATGCCTCTTCCCATTTAAGCATAAATCATAAACATCTCAACACCTCTTAACTAAGCACACGGAATGCTTGATTATAAGCAATCGCGTCGTTAAGCGATGCGTAAGCAACATGATAGAGCGGGAATGCACTTCTTCATGAAGTTTCTTCACGAACATTCCGTTCGAATTGAGGTCGTAGTCCTTTTGGGATCTACATTCATAGGTGTAAACGAGTAACAGTTACAACTACTGATGTAATGGATTATATGATTTAACACAGTGCTCCCTCTATGTGAAGGACTAGAGTTCTATATGATGAAGCTCATGAGGGCGATTAACGGTTTTGACCTAGCCTGCCGCCTTTACGGAGTCATGGTATGTCTCCGTTAGCACATATGCCGATGCAACCAACGCCGGCATCTGCCAGCACGTTAGGCAAAGACTGGCAAATCATTTCTCATTATTGGGGTCATCATTACTAGAGTTGTAATTAGATTTAAGATAATCCTGATAGACCCACTTAGACATCTTGTTTGGGAGCTAACATCGATTATCCTAAGTTTATCATCGAGGGTTAGCGCAAGGATGTAGACGCTGGTTAGCAGTGGTATCATTTCCATGGACAACACAAGCTAGCCCTTTGTCAGTAAGGTACCCCTCGACTGAGGCCAGATTCATAAATCTTCACCCTTGGTAAAACCTCCAGAGTAGATACTTTAGTAGTTGGGCAACGTAAAGTATTCCGAATACTCAGGGGAGACACAACACACATCGATTCGCGGAGCGTCTGGTAGTTGTACAGTAGAAGGCTACTCTTCCTTTAAATCTCCTTCGAAGGATGATCGCCCCATCGCCATAGTTGAGCCACAGTGGATCGAACTCAACGAGATCGTTGTGGTTCATCTCAGGCGAGCCACCCGCACAAATATGGTAATATGAGACGGGGGTTCAACAACCGAGGTTATGTAAGAACGGCGTGCGCCGCGTAACGCATCGTGGTGCGATGCGAGATGGAATCTCAAAAGTGTGCCACAGGGCCGCGCAATATAGAATGGGCGGAGTCAGAAAGATGGCTTACGCCGTGCTGAGTCAGGCCACTGTGGTTTAGTACCAAGGCGAGGCTGAGTCAGACTAAGTATGTGTGTGAGTGAGGACTCAGGAAAAACAACTTTCGGCGCGAGATAGGGTTTCTGAGGGTGTGCCTAGGCACAGGACTACGCAACATAACATGAGCGGAGTCAGAAAGATGGCTTACGCCGTGCTGAGTCAGGCCACTGTGGTTTAGTACCAATGCGAGGCTGAGTCAGACTAAGTATGTGTGGGTCAGGACCCAGAGGATAACTTCCGAAAGCGAGATTGGATCTCTGAGGGTGTGCCTGTGCACAGGACTGCGCCATAACATGAGCGGAGTCAGAAAGATGGCTTACGCCGTGCTGAGTCAGACTAACTGTGGCGATGCACCAGAGAGAGAGCTGAGTCAGACTTGGGTGTGTGGGTCAGACACGGAAACAACGAAACTCCTCACCCTGACCAAGGGGGGAGAGAATGCGAGAGCATAAGGACGGCCAAAGATAACTGGAGAGAACAGCCGCCATGGCGAGCTCTAAGAAAGCATTCTGAAGAAAACAGGGGAACTGGGAGTCTATCATACGCAAGGAAGCGCGTGCTTTGATCTTCTCCCCTTCCCCTGGGTTCCCTCCTTTCTGATTGATTGGGCAGATCAGATAGGAAGGGACCTTAGAGAACATGGCGGCTTATGGAGCGCATAGCAGTTTGTGATTGATGAGCAGTGTAGTATAAATGAATAGATGAATGAATGAATGAATACAATAGATAGATAGAATACCTGTCCAGTAGATTGATTAACAGATACAACACCAATAGATGGAATATCTTTTGGTGGAGTCCATACAATAGGAGATCCTTCTGATTGAGCTAATCTCATTGATGATGGACAGATCTATATTCAGATATATACATCAATATATTAATTGAATGATTACTTGAAGAATAGTCTTATCACGATATACACCACACCATAGAGTACAATCTTCTGTTTCAACACCTATACAATATAATATTTACTATTTCATATATGATGGTATAAAAACACTATCTGAGAGAATTCAACAACTGTGATATTTTTGGTATCGATGAAAAATAGATTTTTCTGTTTTATGTATAATAATTACAGGCTCCATGAGTGTCGTTCACTGGTACTTGGAAATTCCTTCCAATTGAAAATTCGCTTCAGGAGGTGACTACACCATGATTTGGCGCCTTTTCCTAAAAAGTTTCTTTCGTATCCAATCGATTCGGGAGTTGGTGCACTCGACTCCTTGGCTAATTCAAAGAAACTATTGTCGAGGAGAGTTTTTCGATCAACGCACAACAAAGGCTGGAATTGGGAATTTTCGAAAAAAAATTCACATTAAATTAATTCTCACTGTTTTCCCATGGCGAATGCAAATTTTTTATTTGCTCATTAGCTTCTCCATATTATATTACACCTTTAGTTTAAAATTCATAATTTTAAAAAAATACAATTCATGTGAAATAATCATTTTTATAACGAACGTCGTGAATTATGGTGTGCTCCTACAGTAATCCCTAATCGGTTAATTTGGTTTTTCGTTAGTTTTAAGCGTATTTTCAGCCCTTTTCTTTACAATGTTAGAGGTATATACCTATTCTGCACCATCGGAGTGCAGTTGCACGGTATATGTGATGATCACATTGCTAATCGTACTTGTACTGTACGTGTAATGTAATTTACGTGTTCTCTCTTATTCTCTGATCAGTCTATAAAACCGATAAGAAAGAGTACGGAACGGCATGAGTATGGTAACTACTACGCAAGCTGGCTCGGATACGAAAGTGAATAAAATTTACAGTACATGTACGATCAGCAATGTGATCATCACATATACCGTGCAGCTGCACTCCGATGGTGCAGAATAATCATATACGTCTAACATTGTAAAGAAAACCGCTGAAAATATGCTTAAAACTAGCGAAAAACAAAATTAACCGAATAGGGATTACTGTAGGAGCACACCATAATTCACGACTTTCGTTATAAACATGATTATTTCACATGAATTGTATTTTTTAAAAATTATGAATTTTAAACTAAAGGTGTGATATAATATGGAGAAGCTAATGAGCAAATAAAAAATTTGCATTCGCCATGGGAAAACAGTGAGAATTAATTTAATGTGAATTTTTTTTCGAAAATTCCCAATTCCAGCCTTTGTTGTGCGTTGATCGAAAAACTCTCCTCGACAATAGTTTCTTAGCCAAGGAGTCGAGTGCACCAACTCCCGAATCGATTGGATACGAAAGAAACTTTTTAGGAAAAGGCGCCAAATCGTGGTGTGGTCACCTCCTGAAGCGAATTTTCAATTGGAAGGAATTTCCAAGTACCAGTGAACTACACTCATGGAGCCTGTAATTATCATACATAAAACAGAAAAATCTATTTTTCATCGATTCCGCACCTATGTCGGTTTTCTCAGATAGCGTGTTATAAGTAGTACAAACCATTAAGTTGAGTATCTTCTAATTCTTCGCCAGAGATATGAAGAATATGAGTATCATGAGCAAGTGATACAACTAGATAATCATCTAATTCATTCTCTACATTCAATGAGAATAATCCTTTCACTCCTGATACAATCAATTGAATAACCATTCAATCAATCAATATACCAGATAGATCAACAGAAGCACATTCTTCAATTCCAATTCCATTACGTATAACACGAAGTGAACCTTCTTTATTAGCTCCACAACATGCTATTATATGTGTGAGTCCATCTGATTCCATTACAACCATATCTCTACAATCAATCAATAATCATACTGTAACTCATCATTATCATCCTCTCATTCATACCGTACTGGTCCTATACCAGGAAAATTTTCAATAACAGATAGATATCCTCCAGTTTCAAGTGGATGACTAGATACACGAATCAACTGAGAATCTCCTAATCTACTTCCAATATATACAACTCCATTATCAAGGTAACAAAGAGTTGTTGCAATATTAATCTCTCCAAGATATTCCATCTATACAAATACATATATTCGTGTATTATTCATGAGTGTACAACATACCTTCATATCGACAACAAGAGGTTCATTATCAGCTTTCATATCGATAACAAGCATGAATAAATTACCTTGAAACATTTGATTGATATAGATGAGCAATTGATTGGTATAGATAACCATACCAAATGAATCTCCAATTAGAATTCTCGATTTATCTTTATCAATTGGTGCAACACAAGTGAATTCACCCCTATCCATATGAGGAGGAGCTACTGCTAGATATGTACGATCCTCTCTCAATATTATTCATCGAATAATCAATCGATAAATGATATAAGATACTTTGTATATAGAATAGTTTCATGTCCTAATACAATACATCCTCCATAAGGTGATGGAAGAGGAATCAATGCTGATGATGCACTTTCAATGTTACTCTGTATCATATATCATATCATATCATTCATATAATAATACAATGAATAGACCTGTTTATGAACATTCTTGATATCTTTATCCTCAGTAAGTAGATCAATAAACTTAAGATGTCTACCTCTTCTATCTTCAAATATATAACAAAGACGAGGAAGATCTCCTTCAATCATATCCAATCTATCACTATATTTATTGTATCTCTTACCATAATTCAGAGAAGCAAGGAATGTTAGATCAATCATGTCTTTATCTTCAACTCTGATTTGATATGCTTTCAATTCTTTCATTTCACTCAATCCATCCTCCCATCGAATAATACTGATGGAATGATCATATATACGTACGGCTATCAACTATAATGAATGAATGGATTGATATGTATTAAAGAGAAAGATTACTCCAGATGAATGAACTGTAGTAATGAATCCAGTATTACTGAATCGACCAATCTTCTCTGATATATTACCACTTGCACGAGTTCTCATCTATATTATATATAGATAATGTTGAAAGATATTTTTGGAATAAGGACTAAACATACACATTGGTTGACTGGATCCCATGCGAGAATAGCCAATTCCTGTTTAGCTGTTACAACCAATATAGAATCAACAGACTGAAATAAGATAATGATTATGTTGTCAATAGATGAAATGGATATCATACCTCTCCTTTCACTCTGAATACATTCAATGTTGCAATTCTACCAAATAGTGGAATCTCTATTATTGGACGTAGACCTTCTTCACCCACAACTGATAACTTAAATTATTAGATAGTCAATAATTCACTATTACGGTATACAACCTCAATACGATTTGTCTTTCCAAGAATAAGATTGAGATCATCAGGAGCAGTTATAGCGCCAGTTAATGATTGCATAACTGCTGTTGGTTTCTTAGCGGATACCACATATCCGTTCATAACCATCTTAACTTTATACTAATAATCAATAATCGATTATTAAGTATAGATATAGTTCAGTGGCAAGTCGATACCAATATATAATGGATGACCAAAAATTACGGTAGCAAGTTTATCGATCAAATTGATTTAGCATATATATATGCATATGTATATATAGGACAATAGAAACTCTTAGAGGTAGGATACATAAGAGGGAAAGGGAATGAACAATTAGTGAATAGAATGACAATGGTATGATAAAGCATTTATAATGTATTAATTGTATTACATATGTTGTTCTTCATGTTCTTCTTCTTCTTCTTCAACTTCAAGTTGTTCAACAATAGATTCATGCACAACCATTTCATCATCTTCATCTCTTTTATCTTCATCTAATACAGCTTCTATATCATCCATAAGATCATCATCATCTGTATCATTTCCTGCTTCTTCTTCTACTTCATCTATTCCTTCTCCTTCTTCTTTCTTCCATTCTATATCTTCACCATCATCATTCTTCT
The DNA here is from genome assembly GCA_943737045.1 of Parapristionchus giblindavisi. Classification (NCBI taxonomy): domain Eukaryota; kingdom Metazoa; phylum Nematoda; class Chromadorea; order Rhabditida; family Diplogasteridae; genus Parapristionchus; species Parapristionchus giblindavisi. Next base: position 16,434 of record CALSFV010000143.1, on the reverse strand, counting down.
TCTTCTTTTCTCTTTGACACATCCTCCATTTCCGTACCTTCAATCAATTCAATCCATATCATAATACCGTAACCATCTAATTACTCACAGCAATTGCTCTTTCAGATGGTCCAAATAGATCAATATGTTTCTGTCCTAACCATTTCTTCATTTGTTTCTTCTTCTGCTCATCAATTCCAAATTTCTCACAGAATTCTGCTTCTTCAGTGGGTAGAAGTTGACGTCCAATCTTAATATTCTTATTGTATGAGAGAGAAAGAAGTGGGAGGATTCAAAGAGATTCGAATCACTCGATAGACCTATGCACATTAAAAAAAAAGATGTTTAAACCTTCTGTCTAGCAAACTTGGGTCGTGAGTTTTTGAGATTAAAAAGAAGATTTATGACTATAAAGTGATATACCTCAAGACTTGGTTTAGGAGCATGAGCTTTCCTCCAACGGAGAATAATATTATTCTTTTCTTCTAATCTATGTTCTGGTTCAACAGGACCACATAATTCACTGAGATATTTATGAAGAAGACGAAGACGTAGAGATTGAGCCTGTAATATTCATTTTGAATCCTCCAAATAATAATATACTCACAAATCAATCATTAAGATACAACTAATAATATTAAACTAATTAACTACCAATTATAAGTAATACCTGTTTAGTTGCTTTCGAGAATACAACTTTTCTATTAGGTAAACAAGGCATTACAGTAACTGCTTTTCTTCTTTTTTCTTTGATTGCTAAATCTCTTTCATACTTTCTATCCTTTTCTTTTTCTCTTCTTCGTAGATCAGATATGACTGCTTCATTCTCAGCTATCTCCATACACTTTAATAAACAACTACATTTCATTTAATACTCGACCATTCAAAAACCTGTTTCTCATATGTTCTTTCTTGTTTTCTTAATTGTCGAAGAAGCTCTCGTTTTTCTTCTTTCAACTGAGATATTTCATCTCGAAAACGACAATTTGCATCTACAATTCCAGCTAAACGAGCTTTCAATTGATGTACCTCATTTGTATTCGGACCCTCAATAATATACGTGCACAAAATTATACAACTATTACAAAATGAGATGATACCTTATTTGCATCATTTGCACCAAATACAGGAATATGCTTATTTCGTACAATCATTTTTGGCATGCTCATAGACGGACCTTCGGATACACCTTCTACATCAACCTAAAGGAAAATAATTTCATTGAATCAGAAATGATACGGTATTCACTTCTAATTCATCTTCTAATTTGTGAACAGAGATGTCTTGACAATGAGATGAGCTTCCACCTTCTTCTTGACCATCATCATTTTGTTCACTAGTTCGAACCTTTGACAATCTATGGTAGAAAGTATAACATTGTTAACGAACTTACTGTTTCTTCATTAGCATAAGGAATTATCCGAGTATACGAATTATCAGCGCCGCTCGAACATTCGTCACTCAAAACATTAGGGTTAATACGAGACTCCTGTAAAATAAAATGGACAAATAATAAACCTTATGCTCGGAAAAAAGTACCCTGGTCATCATTCGTACAGGTTGAGTAACATGCCGAACAATAGGAATTTGATGAGTTGGACGGGACATTGGTTTGCGAATTATTAAGGGAATCTTACGGATTGTCCCTACAATAACCAATTAAAACAATAAAGATGAAATAAATTAATTCATTAATAAATAATAACCTGACGGGGAAGACACTCTGATGGTAGAAATAGTTGGGCGTTGACTCATTACGGGAATGTTCTTCAGAAAACATAATCATCCATACATAATACGAATCAATCAACTTACGTGATGACCATAGGTCATTCGACTAGATCCCAACGTTCTATCATGACGCCAGTCCTCGGCATACTCCATTTCCTCAAAATTTTGATCAAAATAATAAAAGAAATTAAGAAAAAATAAGAAGAATCTGAATACCTGGGCATGTTCATATTCCCTCCCTCCTAGATTACCATCCATCGAGTTTTTTTCGAATTAGTATTGATGATAAAACCTATATGGCAAGTTAATGCAAGTACAATATTAGGTTTAAAATATTAGAATTATGGTGTAAGAATGGAAACGTCGAAATTATTTTTCTTTTCGGCGGATTTTGTGACGGATGGCTTTAAACTTATTTTCCCGCTCATTTTTCTCTTTAATTTTTCGTCAATTATATTTATTAATATGATTTTTTTTATGATTCAGATATGGCTGCAGCTGCTGAACGCAGTGCTACAGCATTGAAAGCATTCCGTCAAATTATCTCAGAGCTTCGAAAGTCAGATAAGGTTTTGATTTTATTGTTTATATATATTTTTCATTTTTGTTTATAATATTAATTTATCTACGCCCGAGGCGCAACAGCAATTAAGTGAACAATAATTGGTAAACAATAAAACAATATTTTTATTCAGACATTCACCACTAAGAGTCCACAATATCAATATCTTAAAGCTGAAGTGCGTGATCATCAGACTACACAAAAAGTGTGGTCAAAAGCATCGAATGAAGTAGAAGCTGTGGCTGATCTATACGCACAATATCTTTCAAGGTCACACTTTTAAACATCTACATCATTAATTAATCTATTTATATTATATAGCACGAGAAAGTTACTTGAACTACAACGAGAGTATTCTGGAGGTGAACGTTCCGTTGAAGAAAGTGCAAATCTCGTTGGTCTCAAGTTACCAGAACGCAAATGATTGTTTTCATTTATATTAGATTTGTCGATAAAAAGATTTATCATATCCACTTGATATATGATCTTCTTTATGAGGTTATCGTACCTCTACTTTATCTCAGAATGTTTACTTTAATCCAGTTTCTAAAATATATCTTTGCTTTATACTCTCTTTTATTGTTCCATGCTGAGCATATCGATAAATATATGTATAATGAAATTAGATGAACGATGGGGATGAGAGGTTCGCGTATCTGCTTCAACCAATAAAGGATCTGCAAAAGAATTGGGATATGGATCTTGAAGGAATGCTCGAAAAATATATGGATGAATTGAATGCTATTGCTGATGAAGCAGAAGTAGGAGTAGATAAGAAAAAGTTTGTTTCAACATTTGACTAACTAATATATTTTGTGATTTTTTAGGGTTGATTTTGCTGAAGCTTCGCGAGTCATTCAAGGTACATCTGCGATTTATGGGAAAAAGGTATTTGAACTCTTATAATTAACTGTTGCTTTACTATTATGCGTATTTGTGGTACTCAAGTGTTTTATGTATAACAAATAGAGTTTGAGGTTGACTTCGTCTTCGATGATGTCATTACGTTCAAGAACTTGTTATTAAATCAGAAGGGTAAAAAAGGAAAGAAAGGATCAAATGATGGTGAGTGTAGGCTCAAGGCTGGGATTTTTTGAAACTAATTAAACAAATGTTTTAAGAAGAAAAAAAGAAAATGAAAGGAATGCGATTCGTATGATATGGATTGATTTCCTACAAATACCGTATACCGGTGAAAAAATTCCGCTCAGAGTATATACTGTTTTTAAAATTTTATTTAAATGGTGGAAACATTAAAAATAAATCAAGATCAAAATGTCCCAGCCCTGATGTACATCTACTATTTTAATGATTCTAAATATTGACTGATAGGAGTAGAAGAAGATGACGGAATAGATCCAGTTGAGACTGAACCAACTGATAACTATGCACTGATTGATTATACGAAGAGTAAACGATCTAATATTGAAGCACTTTGTCTTAAGGTATCATCCTTTTATTGTATTAATATGAAATATATGTGTATTACAGAGTGGTCCTAAACGAGTATTAACAGTACCATTAATGCCTATGTCTCTCATGCCTCTTGCTGATTATGAAAAGTGTAATGTACCTATGTATGCACGAAAGAATAGTAAAGTAATTTATAATATTTGTAAGATGATATATTGTATTTGGATATATTGTAGGAAGTGATAGGAAAGAAGGATGATTTTAAAATGAACACTGCTTATATAAGTACAGAGGTACAATCGATATTTGTGAGGATTCAATATGATTATGGTTATATTTAAGGGAGCAGTTCTACTTGATCTCATTAATCATTCTTTGATTACAAAGTTCTCATCTATTGATACTACATCAAATAGTCAATCAATTCCTTCACAACCATCTCGATGTCAATCATATATGAATCCAACTGATCAATTTCCTTCATCTACTCAACCATCCACTCAACCATTCCCTTCACAATCTGGTTACATTATTATATTCTCATTATAATCTAATGTGTAATATATTCTAGATTTCACATATGATGACTATCATGATACAGATGATGAAATTGTAGCTGCAATGGGAGATAAACGACCATCTTCATTTATTCATCCTGTTGAGGTATAATCTATCTCAGTTTGTTTTCATTTGATATATTATGTGTATATATATATATATATATATATATATATAGGCAATACGTGAAGGTGCATTGAGTTCAATAGAAGAAAGAAGACGAACAGAAGAAGTATTGAGACAAAGTCAACGATATAATTTACCTCCTATTGATGAATCATATGGAGAAGGAGGATATGATCCTTATCATAATGGTAGATCATTATCATTATTATTTCAATTATTAATTATCGATTGATTGAAGATGGATTTTCTGATAGAGAAGATATGGAGATAGACAATGTATCTAATCCTGTTATGAAGAATCCTGTATGCTCTATTTCTTTTATTTGTAGTCATTCGATCAATGATTATATTATACGATACAATTAGTCATACTGTAGAATATATTGAATATGAATAAATTATAGTGGGAGGAAGATGAATATGAACTAGATCCAATAGAATCAATAGCTGAAGATGAATTCATTGAATATAAATGGAAGAGATGTCCATATCAATTATCTCAATGTGAAATGAAAATAAAGACTATTCAAAAAAGGAAGATAAAGGTATTCATATTGTATATTCCCTCTGAACGTTCCAATTGTTATTGATATAGGAATATAATGAAATGGATGAAAGAGGACGAGCTATTGAGACTATCACTTATATCAATCAATATATACAAAGAAAAGGAACTAAGAAGATATTGAATACTAAAGATGGTTGGGTGAGTCATTCACTTCATACAATTACAATATCAGATAGTATCGCTATATTATAGACTAAAAATGCACTATCTCGATTTACTAACACTGTTTCGAAAAAGAAGATTAAGAAAGAAACGAAGAAAGGAGTACCTAGAAGATCGGCGAAGATTTTCATTCCTAATGTAAGTATATTGTGTACGGTATCCAGCCATCTTTTTATTATTACTTATAGTAGTGATAATATTATATAACATTATCATTTAATCATACATTTTTAATATTGATTATCGGAATAATTGTAGGAAGATAAAGAGAATGTGGAAAGAGAAGATGAAGTATATGTAAATGAAGATGATGATTATGGAGATGTATATGATGATGATGGATATGATAGAAATGATTATGGTTATAATGATAGAATGGATGTAATGGATAATGATGTAATCAATATGGGAGATACTCTTATGGCTGAAGAAAATACTCAATCCAAATATGATGATAAACTTGAATTACGTGAAGAAGATCATATGGTATCTATTATTCATTCAATCAATAAATAAAGAATAAGAATAATCATATGATATCATTTGCTTTCAGTTTACTAAAGGAGTACTCGTATATATAACTGGAGGAGATAGAGATGGAGTAGTTAACTCTGTTATTGACAAGTTCGTTTGTATTTATTGTGTTAAATAAATCTAAAATATAATGCTTAAATTTGAGTCATTGGAACGATAAGAATGATATTCTTGTTAGTGAAATGAGTAAACGAGTATCTGCATGGAGTGAAACGTAAGTATTTATTGATATGATAGATGATATATATATATTCTATTCTATTTCAGACTACATCCTATATTAGCTGAAGAAGAAAAGTTCAAAGACTTTGATATTCATGAATATGGTGATGAAATGTTGAAGAAATTTGAATCATTGAATGAATTGAAATGTTTGCCACAGGTTGGTCCTTAATCTATTCATTGATTCATTCATTAATTGATTCAGTTATTAATGAATTGTGATGAACGTGAAGTATCACGATATATGTTATCAATTCTAATGATGGCTAATACATATAATGTTCATATTGATTATGATGATACATCATCTCAAGTTGTTCCTATGAATGTTACTCTACTCAAAAGAGAACGACATCATGAACAAATCGATAAAGAAGGAGTCTTATAAATGATTCTATCCTTGATCCTCCATATTCCTTTCATCTCATTCTCTACCTCTATGAGTATCTCTCATCTTAATGTCTACCGTATCCTCATCACCATGGGTATCCCCCTATAAAATTAGGACTTTTCGAACAATTGTGTGTGCCGAATGCCCTATGTAAAAACGACATTTACATGAAATTTTGAAATATAAGAAGAAAAACTCGATGTACCATTCCCATGTATCCTTATCACTCTTATTTACATGTACTAACAATATCTAAATGATACAATAACTCTTATTTTCAATTCTTTCAAATATATTTCGTGCTAATTAAGCACATGATAAAAAATCATTTTTTTACCTTGAAGTATAATTGAAGATATTGTCGTTGAGTTGATGTTCTCGATTCGAATATCGATTGATATGATTGATTGATTGATGGAATATAAATGTTTTAAGAGTGAATCAATCAATAATGTCTCTATGGGTAGATAAATATCGTCCTCATGAATTATCATCTCTATCCTATCATAAAGATCAAGCTGATAATATATCATCTCTTGTCAATCGAGACGATTTCCCGCATCTATTGGTATATGGACCTTCTGGAGCTGGAAAGAAAACCAGAATTCATTGTATTCTCAATCAATTGTTAGTCATTCAATTATTGATTGATTATTGTATTGATTGATTCAGATATGGTCCAGGGGCAGATCAAATAAGGTTAGAAACCAAATCATTCACTGCTCCATCAGGAAAGAAATTAGAAGTACAAACATTATCTAGTAATTATCATATCGAATTGACTCCATCGTAAGTATTCATAATCATATCATATATTCTATTATTCTTTTTATTCAGTGATGTAGGAATATATGATCGTGTTGTTGTTCAAGATGTTGTCAAGCAAATGGCACAAACTGCGCAAATTGATTATGTTGCCCAGAAATCATTCAAGGTATACGGTAGATATATTTTGATAGTACTGTAATTGTGAAAGATTATTGTAGGTTGTGGTTCTAATGGAAATGGATCAATTATCAAGAGATGCTCAACATGCTCTACGTAGAACTATGGAAAAGTATTCTGGTATCATATTCAATCTCTTATATTCATACTGTATTTATATCGATTATATGTAGATTCATAATAGATTATTTGAGGCAATTGTCGTTTGATACTATGTGGAGAATCATTATCTCGTGTTATTGATCCACTCAGAAGTCGTTGTATGACAATCCGTGTGGGAGCACCTAAAGATTCAGAGGTGAGGATTACTGTAGATGGAAAAGGATATAATATTGATTGATTGATTATAGATTGAATCATCTCTAAATGATGTGGCTTTAAAGGAGAACTTTAGCATTCCTCCATCTGTTATGAAGAAATTATTAGAGAAATCAAAAGGAAATATGAGAAGGTGAGGAAAGAAAGGAATTACGAGTAAAAGAGTAGAAAGGGAAATGGAGAGGGAAGGGAAGGAGAGGGAGAGGGAAAGGGAGAGGAGGGAGAGAGAGAAAAGTAGAGGTATAGTGAAAGTAGCCATGATGTTGTCTATTCATATTATATTGAAGGGCTCTTCTTATGGTTGAAGCAATGCATCCAGTATCTACTCCACTCAAACCTAATGATGAGGTATGAATGAATGAATAGTTGGATTCAATTATATGATAGACGATGTATACTATACTTACAATATATATATATAATAATTGTTAAATGAAATTGAATATTGGAATAGATGCTATGATGATATATGTTTATTGTCTTTTAAGATATTACTTGATATAGGTTCCAATTCCTGATTGGGAGAAATATCTTGATGAAACTGCTAATATAATGATACGTAAACAAAGTTCTGAAGCTTTATTAGAAGTGAGAAATCGATTGTATGAAATCTTATCAAGATGTATTCCTCCACAAACTGTATTTTTGGTATGTTTTATATTAATTAAATAGTTCATTTAATATCATACATAGTTTTGGTAGTTACAGTAGCATTGTAATTTGTATTTGGTCATTATGATGATAATTATAGAATCTAGTCAATTATCTTATTCTTCAATGTCATTCATCTATTCGTAGTGAAGTCATTGAATCTGCTGCTGAATTTGAACATCGATTAACAAAAGGATCAAAGGTATACTGTATCTATACTATGAATCAATCAATCAATCACAGGCAATCTTTCATCTGGAAGCATTTGTAGCTGCATTCATGCATATCTATTCAGAGCATAAGAATGCTAAGTAATCAATGATATATTGATCCATGATTATTCTATGTATATGCATATAATTGATTCATTCCATATCTCATAGTTATTACTTTTCAATCTTATTATATTCTAATTATGATAATATGGTTATTCTTCTCTTAAGATCTCTTATGTTATGTGTCCCCATTGCCTTTACCCTGGAATGGTAATTTGTCTCTACCATCTCTTCCTCTTCTTCCTCTTCTTCTTCTCACATTGTCTCTACCATCTCTTCCTCTTCTTCCTCTTCTTCTTCTCACATTGTCTCTACCATCTCTTCCTCTTCTTCCTCTTCTTCTTCTCACATTGTCTCTACCATCTCTTCCTCTTCTTCTTCTCACATTGTCTCTACCATCTCTTCCTCTTCTTCCTCTTCTTCTTCTCACATTGTCTCTACCATCTCTTCCTCTTCTTCCTCTTCTTCTTCTCACATTGTCTGTACCATCTCTTCCTCTTCTTCCTCTTCTTCTTCTCACATTGTCTTTACCATCTCTTCCTCTTCTTCCTCTTCTTCTTCTCACATTGTCTCTACCATCTCTTTCTCTTCTTCATCTTCTTCTTCTCACATTGTCTCTACCATCTCTTCCTCTTCTTCCTCTTCTTCTTCTCACATTGTCTTTTACTCTCTTCTATTCAAATTGTTTAATCCTTTTTATACTATCGTTGTTCATTATAAATAAAATGGATATGTTCTCTATTCTTGAGTATATTGAATATGACTTGGGTTGAATGATCAAGTGGATCATTATATATAAGTACAGTAGATGGATTCATTCTTATTTCATTCATATATTATCTCAATTGATACAATCCAATGGTATATTCTAAGTGAGGAAGTTTGATGTATTCAATTAAAATTATATAATAGAGTATGTCTCATATCTAGTTTCCTCTTCTTAAAGTACTTCCATTCAATTCAATAACTTCTATGTATACTCTATATTACCTTTATTCATTCATTTCACTTTCATATCAATCATCTTTTTTTTTAGTAGGACACTTCATTCATTAGCCTTAACTCTCCCTCTTGGATCTCTCTCTCTCTCCCTTTTGGATCTCTCCCTCTCCCTTTTGGATCTCGCCCTCTCCCTCTTGGATCTCTCCCTTTCCCTCTCCCTCTTGGATCTTTCCCTCTCCCTTTTGGATCTCTCCCTCTCCCTCTTGGATCTCTCCCTTTCCCTCTCCCTCTTGGATCTCTCCCTCTCCCTCTTAGATCTCTCCCTCTCTCTTTTGGATCTCTCCCTTTCCCTCTCCCTCTTAGATCTCTCCCTCTCCCTCTTGGATCTCTCCCTCTCCCTCTTAGATCTCTCCCTCTCCCTTTTGGATCTCTCCCTTTCCCTCTCCCTCTTAGATCTCTCCCTCTCCCTCTTAGATCTCTCCCTCTCCCTCTTAGATCTCTCCCTCTCCCTCTTAGATCTCTCCCTCTCCCTTTTGAATCTCTCCCTTTCCCTCTCCCTCTTGGATCTTTCCATCTCCATCTTGGATCTCTCCCTCTCCCTCTTAGATCTCTCCCTCTCCCTTTTGGATCTCTCCCTCTCCCTTTTGAATCTCTCCCTTTCCCTCTCCCTCTTGGATCTTTCCCTCTCCATCTTGGATCTCTCCCTCTCCCTCTTAGATCTCTCCCTCTCCCTCTTAGATCTCTCCCTCTCCCTTTTGAATCTCTCCCTTTCCCTCTCCCTCTTGGATCTTTCCCTCTCCATCTTGGATCTCTCCCTCTCCCTTTTGGATCTCTCCTTCTCCCTTTTGAATCTCTCCCTTTCCCTCTCCCTCTTGGATCTTTCCCTCTCCAACTTGGATCTCTCCCTCTCCCTCTTAGATCTCTCCCTCTCCCTTTTGGATCTCTCCCTTTCCCTCTCCCTCTTGGATCTTTCCCTCTCCATCTTGGATCTCTCCCTCTCCCTCTTAGATCTCTCCCTCTCCCTTTTGGATCTCTCCCTTTCCCTCTCCCTCTTGGATCTTTCCCTCTCCATCTTGGATCTCTCCCTCTCCCTCTTAGATCTCTCCCTCTCCCTTTTTAATCTCTCCCTTTCCCTCTCCCTCTTGGATCTTTCCCTCTCCATCTTGGATCCCTCCCTCTCCCTTTTGGATCTCCCCCTCTCCCTCTTGGATCTCTCCCTTTCCCTCTCCATCTTGGATCTCTCCCTCTCCCTTTTGGATCTCTCCCTCTCCCTCTTAGATCTCTCCCTCTCCCTCTTGGATCTTTCCCTCTCCCTCTTGGATCTCTCCCTCTCCCTCTTAGATCTCTCCCTCTCCCTCTTGGATCTCTCCCTCTCCCTTTTGGATCTCTCCCTCTCCCTTTTGGATCTCTCCCTTTCCCTCTCCCTCTTGGATCTCTTCCTCGCCCCCTTGGATCTCTCCCTCTCCCTCTTAGATCTCTCCCTCTCCCTCTTGGATCTCTCCCTCTCCCTCTTGGATCTCTCCCTCTGACTCTTAGATCTCTCCCTCTCCCTTTTGGATCTCCCCCTCTCCCTTTTGGATCTCTCCCTTTCCCTCTCCCTCTTGGATCTCTCTCTCCCTTTTGGATCTCTCCCTCTCCCTTTTGGATCTCTCCCTTTCCCTCTCCCTCTTGGATCTCTCCCTCGCCCCCTTGGATCTCTCCCTCTCCCTCTTAGATCTCTCCCTCTCCCTCTTGGATCTTTCCCTCTCCCTCTTGGATCTCTCCCTCTCCCTCTTGGATCTCTCCCTCTCCATCTTGGATCTCTCTCTCCCTTTTGGATCTCTTCCTCTCCCTTTTGGATCTCTCCCTTTCCCTCTCCCTCTTGGATCTCTCCCTCGCCCCCTTGGATCTCTCCCTCTCCCTCTTAGATCTCTCCCTCTCCCTCTTAGATCTCTCCCTCTCCCTTTTGGATCTCTCCCTTTCCCTCTCCCTCTTGGATCTCTCCCTTTCCCTCTCCCTTTTGGATCTCTCCCTCTCCCTTTTGGATCTCTCCCTCTCCCTCTTAGATCTCTCCCTCTCCCTTTTGGATCTCTCCCTTTCCCTCTCCCTCTTGGATCTCTCCCTTTCCCTCTCCATCTTGGATCTCTCCCTCTCCCTTTTGGATCTCTCCCTCTCCCTCTTAGATCTCTCCCTCTCCCTCTTGGATCTTTCCCTCTCCCTCTTGGATCTCTCCCTCTCCCTCTTAGGATCTCTCCCTCTCCCTCTTGGATCTCTCCCTCTCCCTCTTGGATCTCTCCCTCTCCCTCTTGATCTCTCCCTCTCCCTCTTGGATCTCTCCCTCTCCCTCTTGGATCTCTCCCTCTGACTCTTGGATCTCTCCCTCTCCCTCTTGGATCTCTCCCTCTCCCTCTTGGATCTCTTCCTCGCCCCCTTGGATCTCTCCCTCTCCCTTTTGGATCTCCCCCTCTCCCTTTTGGATCTCTCCCTTTCCCTCTCCCTCTTGGATCTCTCTCTCCCTTTTGGATCTCTCCCTCTCCCTTTTGGATCTCTCCCTTTCCCTCTCCCTCTTGGATCTCTCCCTCGCCCCCTTGGATCTCTCCCTCTCCCTCTTAGATCTCTCCCTCTCCCTCTTGGATCTTTCCCTCTCCCTCTTGGATCTCTCCCTCTCCCTCTTGGATCTCTCCCTCTCCATCTTGGATCTCTCTCTCCCTTTTGGATCTCTTCCTCTCCCTTTTGGATCTCTCCCTTTCCCTCTCCCTCTTGGATCTCTCCCTCGCCCCCTTGGATCTCTCCCTCTCCCTCTTAGATCTCTCCCTCTCCCTCTTAGATCTCTCCCTCTCCCTTTTGGATCTCTCCCTTTCCCTCTCCCTCTTGGATCTCTCCCTTTCCCTCTCCCTTTTGGATCTCTCCCTCTCCCTTTTGGATCTCTCCCTCTCCCTCTTAGATCTCTCCCTCTCCCTTTTGGATCTCTCCCTTTCCCTCTCCCTCTTGGATCTCTCCCTTTCCCTCTCCATCTTGGATCTCTCCCTCTCCCTTTTGGATCTCTCCCTCTCCCTCTTAGATCTCTCCCTCTCCCTCTTGGATCTTTCCCTCTCCCTCTTGGATCTCTCCCTCTCCCTCTTAGATCTCTCCCTCTCCCTCTTGGATCTCTCCCTCTCCCTCTTGGATCTCTCCCTTTCCCTCTCCCTCTTGGATCTCTCCCTCTCCCTCTTGGATCTCTCCCTCGCCCCCTTGGATCTCTCCCTCTCCCTCTTAGATCTCTCCCTCTCCCTCTTGGATCTCTCCCTCTCCCTCTTAGATCTCTCCCTCTCCCTCTTGGAACTCTCCCTCTCCATCTTGGATCTCTCTCTCCCTTTTGGATCTCTTCCTCTCCCTTTTGGATCTCTCCCTTTCCCTCTCCCTCTTGGATCTCTCCCTCGCCCCCTTGGATCTCTCCCTCTCCCTCTTAGATCTCTCCCTCTCCCTCTTAGATCTCTCCCTCTCCCTTTTGGATCTCTCCCTTTCCCTCTCCCTCTTGGATCTCTCCCTTTCCCTCTCCCTCTTGGATCTCTCCCTCTCCCTTTTGGATCTCTCCCTCTCCCTTTTGGATCTCTCCCTCTCCCTCTTAGATCTCTCCCTCTCCCTCTTAGATCTCTCCCTCTCCCTTTTGGATCTCTCCCTTTCCCTCTCCCTCTTGGATCTCTCCCTTTCCCTCTCCATCTTGGATCTCTCCCTCTCCCTTTTGGATCTCTCCCTCTCAGTTTTGGATCTCTCCCTCTCGGATCTCTCCCTCTCCCTCTTAGATCTCTCCCTCTCCCTCTTAGATCTCTCCCTCTCCCTTTTGGATCTCTCCCTTTCCCTCTCCCTCTTGGATCTCTCCCTTTCCCTCTCCATCTTGGATCTCTCCCTCTCCCTTTTGGATCTCTCACTCTCCCTTTTGGATCTCTCCCTCTCCCTCTTAGATCTCTCCCTCTCCCTCTTGGATCTCTCCCTCTCCCTTTTGGATCTCTCCCTCTCCCTTTTGGATCTCTCCCTCTCCCTCTTAGATCTCTCCCTCTCCCTTTTGGATCTCTCCCTTTCCCTCTCCCTCTTGGATCTCTCCCTTTCCCTCTCCATCTTGGATCTCTCCCTCTCCCTTTTGGATCTCTCCCTCGCCCCCTTGGATCTCTCCCTCTCCCTCTTAGATCTCTCCCTCTCCCTTTTGGATCTCTCCCTTTCCCTCTCCCTCTTGGATCTCTCCCTTTCCCTCTCCCTTTTGGATCTCTCCCTCTCCCTTTTGGATCTCTCCCTCGCCCCCTTGGATCTCTCCCTCTCCCTCTTAGATCTCTCCCTCTCCCTTTTGGATCTCTCCCTTTCCCTCTCCCTCTTGGATCTCTCCCTTTCCCTCTCCCTCTTGGATCTCTCCCTCTCCCTTTTGGATCTCTCCCTCTCCCTTGTGGATCTCTCCCTTTCCCTCTCCCTCTTGGATCTTTCCCTCCTTCTTGGATCTCTCCCTCTCCCTCTTAGATCTCTCCCTCTCCCTCATGAATCTCTCCCTCTCCCTCTTAGATCTCTCCCTCTCCCTCATGATCTCTCCCTCTCCCCCTTGGATCTCTCCCTCTCCCTCTTAGATCTCTCCCTCTCCCTCTTATGATCTCTCCCTCTCTCTTAGATCCTTGATCTCTCCCTCTCTCCCTTGATCTCTCCCTCTCAACCCTCTTGGATCTCTCCGTCTCTCTCCTTTTGGATCTCTCCCTCTCTCTTAGATCCTTCTCCCTCTTAGGATCTCTCCCTCTCCCCCTCTTAGATCTCTCCCTCTCCCTCATGAATCTCTCCCTCTCCCTCATGAATCTCTCCCTCTCCCTCTTAGATCTCTCCCTCTCCCTCTTAGATCTCTCCCTCTCTCCCTTGGATCTCTCCCTCTCAACCTTGGATCTCTCCCTCTCAGTTTTGGATCTCTCCGTCTCGGATCTCTCCCTCTCCCTTTTGGATCTCTCCCTCTCCCTCTTAGATCTCTCCCTCTCCCTCTTAGATCTCTCCCTCTCTCCCTTGGATCTCTCCCTCTCCCCCTTGGATCTCTCCCTCTCCCTTTTGGATCTCTCCCTCTCTCCCTTGGATCTCTCCCTCTCCCCCTTGGATCTCTCCCTCTCCCTTTTGGATCTCTCCCTCTCCCTCATGAATCTCTCCCTCTCCCTCTTAGATCTCTCCCTCTCCCTCTTAGATCTCTCCCTTGGATCTCTCCCTCTCCCCCTTGGATCTCTCCCTCTCAGTTTTGGATCTCTCCCTCTTGGATCTCTCCCTATCCCTCATGAATCTCTCCTTCTCCCTCTTAGATCTCTCCCTCTCCCTCTTAGATCTCTCCCTCTCTCCCTTGGATCTCTCCCTCTCAACCTTGGATCTCTCCCTCTCTCCCTTGGATCTCTCCCTCTCCCTCTTAGATCTCTCCCTCTCCCTCATGAATCTCTCCCTCTCCCTCATGAATCTCTCCCTCTCCCTCTTAGATCTCTCCCTCTCCCTCTTAGATCTCTCCCTCTCTCCCTTGGATCTCTCCCTCTCAACCTTGGATCTCTCCCTCTCAGTTTTGGATCTCTCCGTCTCGGATCTCTCCCTCTCCCTTTTGGATCTCTCCCTCTCCCTCTTAGATCTCTCCCTCTCCCTCTTAGATCTCTCCCTCTCTCCCTTGGATCTCTCCCTCTCCCCCTTGGATCTCTCCCTCTCCCTTTTGGATCTCTCCCTCTCTCCCTTGGATCTCTCCCTCTCCCCCTTGGATCTCTCCCTCTCCCTTTTGGATCTCTCCCTCTCCCTCATGAATCTCTCCCTCTCTCCTCTTAGATCTCTCCCTCTCCCTCTTAGATCTCTCCCTTGGATCTCTCCCTCTCCCCCTTGGATCTCTCCCTCTCAGTTTTGGATCTCTCCCTCTTGGATCTCTCCCTCTCCTTCATGAATCTCTCCTTCTCCCTCTTAGATCTCTCCCTCTCCCTCTTAGATCTCTCCCTGGATCTCTCCCTCTCCCCCTTGGATCTCTCCCTCTCAGTTTTGGATCTCTCCCTCTCGGATCTCTCCCTCTCCCCCTTTTGGATCTCTCCCTCTCCCTCTTAGGATCTCTCCCTCTCCCCCTTAGGATCTCTCCCTCTCTCCCTTGGATCTCTCCCTCTCCCCCTTGGATCTCTCCCTCTCCCTCTTGGATCTCTCCCTCTCTCCCTTGGATCTCTCCCTCTCCCCCTTGGATCTCTCCCTCTCCCTCTTGGATCTCTCCCTCTCCATCTTGGATCTCTCTCTCCCTTTTGGATCTCTTCCTCTCCCTTTTGGATCTCTCCCTTTCCCTCTCCCTCTTGGATCTCTCCCTCGCCCCCTTGGATCTCTCCCTCTCCCTCTTAGATCTCTCCCTCTCCCTCTTAGATCTCTCCCTCTCCCTTTTGGATCTCTCCCTTTCCCTCTCCCTCTTGGATCTCTCCCTTTCCCTCTCCCTTTTGGATCTCTCCCTCTCCCTTTTGGATCTCTCCCTCTCCCTCTTAGATCTCTCCCTCTCCCTTTTGGATCTCTCCCTTTCCCTCTCCCTCTTGGATCTCTCCCTTTCCCTCTCCATCTTGGATCTCTCCCTCTCCCTTTTGGATCTCTCCCTCTCCCTCTTAGATCTCTCCCTCTCCCTCTTGGATCTTTCCCTCTCCCTCTTGGATCTCTCCCTCTCCCTCTTAGATCTCTCCCTCTCCCTCTTGGATCTCTCCCTCTCCCTCTTGGATCTCTCCCTTTCCCTCTCCCTCTTGGATCTCTCCCTCTCCCTCTTGGATCTCTCCCTCTCCCTCTTGGATCTCTTCCTCGCCCCCTTGGATCTCTCCCTCTCCCTCTTAGATCTCTCCCTCTCCCTCTTGGATCTCTCCCTCTCCCTCTTGGATCTCTCCCTCTGACTCTTAGATCTCTCCCTCTCCCTTTTGGATCTCCCCCTCTCCCTTTTGGATCTCTCCCTTTCCCTCTCCCTCTTGGATCTCTCTCTCCCTTTTGGATCTCTCCCTCTCCCTTTTGGATCTCTCCCTTTCCCTCTCCCTCTTGGATCTCTCCCTCGCCCCCTCTTGGATCTCTCCCTCTCCCTCTTAGATCTCTCCCTCTCCCTCTTCCCTCTCCC